>JBDJHY010000014.1:9178740-9197276 GCA_039654485.1 Withania somnifera | reverse complement strand
TATAAGTACTACCATATTTCTTTTTATAATACTAATGTAAATATAAAGGTCTCGAAGGTTCTTTTAATAATAATTTTGTTTTACGTAAATATAAAGGTTTAGAATGTTCTTATGAAGATTTCACTATCAAACGCGATGTCAATCTCCTTACATTGTCACATGATTGACATTTAGCACAATAAACCTTCCTCCATAGAGAAATTGAGATAATGCCTTGTTTTTTGTGTGTGTTTATACTTTAGCTTACGTTAAAGCATTTAAGAATATGTCTAATAGAGTCAGACCCGAATGAAGATAGTGAGAGTAGATTAAGAGTACTTTTCTGATGGGATTGTATTAGGGATCAATCTTAATCAATTTTTTATTTATCTTAATGATGAATTAACTGACACGGCATAGTTAAAGAGGTGTTATGATGTATGTTATTTGCAAATGATATAATATTGATTAATGAAACACTCATGGCAGAGTTAATAATAGGCCGAAGGTTTGGAGACGGAACCTAGAGTACTCTAATATCCTAGCTCGTAAGTCGTAATGCAGAACACTCAACATTGATGGTATATTAACAACCTTATAAGGATTGAGGTGAAACCTGTTGAGTTCTATATATAGAAATGATATATATAAAAAGGAAAGTGAATGGAAAATGGAGAAAACAAATTGAAGGAAAATGAAAATTTAAAGTAAAGTAAAATTTACTTTATGGAAGCTCATTTCTCCAACATTGGTGGGAGAAAGGAGCTTCTTTGAGTTTAACTTCTTTTAGTTAATAGTGAGCTAAGAAGAAGATGAGCCTCAAAACTGTTGTTGTTGCTCGCTCGCTCGCTCGCTCGGCTCGTCTTCAACTTTGAATTTATCAAATGATCGAGAGACTATCTTTCTGGATAAAAATGCATTTAACACTAGTTGTGTACAATTATTTGATCCGCAAAAATCAAACCTTATAATTTACCCATATGCAGCCGCATTTGGTCGACCGCATATGCTTCGAATGGAGACATCGTCTTTTTTAGTTTCTGGTCCCATATGTGTATATGGCGTATGGGGGCCGCATATGGATCTGTATATCGGTGTAGAAATTATTTTTATTTTTAATGGCTCATATGCGACCATATGTGGGCCTATGAGGGACCGCATATGGTTGTGACGCATTAGAAAAATTAATACTTTTGGTGAAAAGTTGCAATTTTCCTAAACCATTGGAAAATTAATTTCTCCTAGATATTAGTAATAAAATAATTATTTTCTTCTACATTTCTTACAATCGAAATCTTGTGTGGTTTGCTACCATTGAGTGGTTCGTAGTTTTATAGAATTTAAGGTACCATTATTTTGTAGAAGTTGATCATTTTATCCTGGGAGGATATATTCCATAACCTCAAGTATTTGAGGGGAATAATTTCCTTAAGGACACATTGTGTATTCTGTGGACTTGATCATTTCTCACTTCATCTCTTTCTTTTGTTAAATTTGAAGTTTGCATGTTGTTCTTCATATTTAAATACAAAATTTATATATCTCAAGAATAACAATCTTAAGAAAATTACTTGTTCTTGTTAAATCTATATTTGATTCTTAGAGATTGAAAACTTTATGCTTTTCTACTTTGTTTGAACTTATATTCTGCTTTGAAGAATATAAAAACTTCATCAGAATATTTAAGTTCATTCTAGTAACGATTGGAAGAATATAAAAACTTGATTGTTAACTCGAAGAACAACTTGGTTATTATTTTGTTTTCACTTTAATTGTTGGAGATTAAGATCTTTTATTTTTGTACTCCTTCAATTCGAAGAATATAAAAACTTCGTTTTTCATGGAATTACTAAAATTTGATTTGTCTCACTTTGTGCAGCAAAAAATGATGAATAAGAATGAAGTGAACAAGAAAATGACGAATGGCATGCCAAGAAACATTGGTTCATCGAGCCGTTAAATGCTCTCCTGCCTTGGCACCGGCTGAAAAACCAGAAAAATTTTCTAGTATAGATTTCAAGTGATAACAACAGAAAATGTTCTTCTATTTGACTACCTTAAGTCTACAGAAGTTCATCAACTCCACACGATGAAAAAAAACTCCAGATGATGAACCCTTCTTGGTGACTGAGGCATGAAAGGACTAATTTTTTTAATGTAAAAATTACATATTGAGTGGTGTGGAGGACAGTTTGTGTGATACGTACAACAACATAGGAACTTCAAAGAAACTCTGAGATGCTTTAGAGAAGAAGTATAAAACAGAGATGCTGGGATGAAGAAATTGCCAAATTTCTAGACTTCAAGATGGTATACAGTAAAGTTGTTGTTACCCAAGTTTAGGAATTACAAGTTATTATTCATGATGTACTTTCCAAAGGTATATATTCATTTAATACCTTTGTTGAAAGTATTAAGTATGGTATTAATACTTGCATAACCTTTGATGTAGGTTTGATTGTGATGATGCTTTCCAAGTAGCAACATAATTGAGAAGTTGCCTCCTCTATGGAAGGACTTCAAAAATTATTTAAATGCATAAACGTAAGGATATGTCACTCGAATATCTATTGTTCATTTGAGGATCAAGGAAGACAATGATGCTGCAGAGAAGAAGGCTAAAGGAAACTCAACTATTTCTGGAGAGATTATTGTTGAAGTTAAGCCAACAAATTCTAAGAAGAGGAAGAAGCGTTTAGGACCTAAGAACTTTTCCTGCAAGAAGAAGTTCAAAGGAATCCGTTATAATTATATCAGAGTTGGTCACAAGGCTGAAGACTGTTAAGCTCCAAAGAAGGGAAAGAAAAAGGATCAGGCAAACTTGGCTGAAACAATTGAAAAAGTTGAAAACTTATGTGCTATGTTTTCTGAATGCAATTTGATTGGCAACCCAAGAGAATTGTGGATAAACTTTGAGGCCATCCGCCATGTCTATGCCAACAAGAAAATCTTTTCATCATATTTTCCCGTAGGACCAGATGAGACTATATTTATGGCAAATTCTGCAATAACAAAAGTTAAAGAATCAGTCAAGATTTGCTGAAAAATGACATTTGACAAGGTTGTGACTCTAAAAAACATCCTTCATGTGCCTGACTTGCAGAAGAATCTAGTCTTGTCTTCTCTTTTAACAAAGAACTGATTCAAGTGTGTGCTTTTTTTCGACAAAGTTGTAATAAGTAAGAATGAATTGTATATAGGAAAAGGTTACTTGACTGAGAGCCTTTTCAAAATTAATATAACTACTATTGAAATAAATAAAACTTCAGTTTCTTCTTAATTTCTTGAGTCAAATAATTTAGGGCATTCTGTATGGGACATGTAAATTATAAAACCTTGTGTAAAATGATTAATTCAGAAATATTGCTTAAGTTTGAGTGCAATAAATCACAATGTCAAGTGCGTGTGGAATCAAAATTTGTAAAATATTCTTATAAGTCTGTTGAAAGAAATTCAAATCCTTTATACTTAATTCTACATCGACATTTGTGATATGAAGTCAATACCATCTTGGGATGGAAAAAAATATTTCATTATTTTTATTGACGATTGCACTAGGTATTGTTATATTTATTTTCTAAGTGGAAAAGATAAATCAATTGATCATTTAAACAATATAAAACTAAAGTTGAAGCTCAATTTAATTAGAAGATAAAAACAATAATAATGATAGCGGCGAGAGCATGAATCTTCTTTCGAAGAGATTTGCATGAAAAATAAAATTATCCATCAAACAACTGTTCCATATTCACCTTAATCGAATGGAATTGCGGAAAGAAAAAGCCAAACTTTGACAAAATGATGAATCCATTATTGCTAACTTCCGATTACCGCAAAGCTTGAGGAGGGGGAAGGAGCTATTTTCGCAGCTAACTGGATACTCGATAGAGTTCTCCATAGGAAGACACAATTTATTCCATATAAAAAGTGAAAAGAAAGAAAACTCATTGAAATATTTCAAAGTGTGGGGTGTTTAGCTAAAGTTCAAGTTCCTACACCTAAAAGGGTGAAATAGGACCAAATACTGTGGATTGTGTCTTCATAGGATATGCTAAAAATAGTACAGCATGTCAATTTTTGGTTTAGAAATATAAACATTCAAAAATTCATGTTAATACAGTAATAGAATTAGATAATACTGAATTCTTTGAACACATTTATCCGTATAAAACAAAATGTGAATCATCAAGTAAAGAATCTAAATGACCTCGGGAAGAATCAAAGGAAGATGACATGGATGAAGAGAATCTAAGACGTAGTAAATATCAAAGAATAACTACTTCATTTGGATCAAATTTTATAATATTTCTGCTTGAATATGAGACTCAAACGCTTAAAGAAATCATGTCTTCTTCGAACTTATGATTTTGGAAAGGGGTGGTCAATAGTGAGATTGAATCAATCTTAAGTAACTATACTTGGGAGTTGGTTGATCTTCCTACTGGAAATAAATCTTTAGGATCGAAATGGATCTTTAAAAGAAAAATGAAAGCTGGCGGAAATATTGACAAATATAAAGTAAGACTTGTTGTCAAAGGTTGTATACATAAGGAAGGTCTTCAGTATTTTGAAAAATACTCACGAATAACAAGAATAACATTAATTTAGATGTTAGTTGCACTGGTTGCAGTATATGGTCTTGAAATCCATCAAATGAATGTGAAGACAACTTTCTTAAATGGAGAATCGGAGGAAAAATTTACATGGAACAAGCTAAGCATTTTGTGGTTCCAGGTAGAGAAAAAGGTGTGCAAACTTGTTAAGTTACTTTATGGACTAAAACAAGTGCCCAAACAACTACATGTAAAATTTGACAAAATAATATTGGAAAATGGATTCAAAACTAATGAGTGTGGTGAATGTGTCTGCGAAAAGCCATATTCGATGAAAGTCGTATGTACGGCATGGAGGGAGATCTTTCGTATCTTTCGAAATACCAAGAGTTTACCATGACTTCAATTTTAGAGAGAGGCGGAAGTGAAAGCCTATGGGGTTACATTAAGAACACTCTGAATCATCAAGTTATTTTTTATCTGTATGTTGATGATATGTTGATCACTAGCAGAGATGCTTCTGACATAGATGCTACAAAACACATGTCGGATAACAAATTAGATATAAAAGACCTAGGAGTTGCTGATGTAATCTTAGGAATAAGAATTCATAAAACTCCTCAAGAGTTAGCGTTTTCATAGTCTCATTATATTGAAAAGGCACTTGACAAGTTTAAGTATTTGAATTTTAATATTTCTAAGACTCCAATGGATATGCACTTTTCACTTCAAAAGAATGAAGGTGAAAGTCACTCACAATTGGAATATGCATGAGTTTTGAAAAGTTTGATGTATATCATGAATTGTACGCGATCATATAACATGTGTTATTAGTAAACTCAATCTGTACACAAGTAATCTCAATCAAACTCACTAGATTTAAATGAAATGAGTTTTGGGGTATCTAAAACATACTTAAAATTACACTTTGCAATATGATTATATCCTGTGATATTTGAAAGATATAGTGATGAAAATTGGATCACCGCGTCTTCAAAATTTAAATTCATAAGTAGGTATGTATTTACTCTTGGTGGAGGATCAATGTCTTGAAAATCATCCAAACAAACAGCTATTGCTCTCTCCACAATAAAATCTGAATTCATAGCTTTAGATAAGGCCGATGAAGAAGCTGAGTGGCTAGGAAATTTCTTGGAATATATTCCTTTTAACCCAAACCATTGGAACCCATCTGCATAAACTGTGATAGCCAAGTGAAAATTGATAGGGTAGGGAGCACTATGTATAACGATAAATCTTTTTAAATACGAAAATGACGTAATACCATTAGACAATTACTCTCTAGTGGAATTATCACTGTTGACTATATAAAGTCAAAGGATAATGTGTCAAATCCACTTATAAAAGGTCTATATAGAGAGAGGCAGTTGAGAGACTATCAAGGGGAACGAGTTTAAGGCCTAGGACAAGTCAGTATGGCGATAACTCTACCTAGAAGACTGGAGATCCGAAGAACTAGGTTCAAGGAGATAAAAAAAGTTATTTATCACGGTTCAAGATTCTCAAATAACACAATCCATTCCCATGGCGAAGATAATGTTAATAACAATGATAAAGCTTTAAGTGGTTTAAGCTTTTTATGGTTTTTAAGTTTGGCAGATATAACCAAATGGTTTATCTATAGGATTAAACGTTTAGGAATTACCTATGTGAGTGTGAAATAAAATCAATTTCAAGAAAAATACTAGTACATGCCGATTTTCCCACTCATGAAACCAGGAGAGTTCATGATTGAAAGAAACTAAATCGTTAGAATTATAGGTGGTTGAAGGTTGGTTGTGTGACTTGTGTTAAGTACAATAAAGCTCAATGGTTCAAATATATCATATCTACTGATTAATTAATTGAGTGCATCTGATATAAGTTCACTACGAAAAGTTCAAAGGAAAATCTAGTTATCCAGATGCAATAAGTCTTTGCTTGTAATCACACATTTATATGTATATTCTTTATGAAATATAGCCATTACCCATTCAGGTGGGAGATTGTTATGTTCTATATATAGATAGACATGACATATATAGAAAGGAAAGTGACATGAAAATGGTGGGAACAAATTGCAGGAAAATGAAAATTTAAAGTAAAGTAGACTTTACTTTATAGAAGCTCATTTGTCCTACATTGGTGAGAGAAAGGAACTTATTTGAGTTTATATTGAGTTTAACTTCTTCTAGCTAATAGTGAGATAAGAAGAAGATGAATCTTGCGTCATCGTCGTTGTCACTCGCTCAACTTTGAATTTAGATTTAGATTTGAATTTAGGTTTGTCAAATGATCAATCGAGAGACTATCTTTTTAAAAAAATCATTTAAAATTAATTATTTAGCAATCAAACTCATTAATATTTCCATATGCATATGTAGCCTCATTTGGTCATGTGCGGACTGCATATGCTCTGAATGGACTCATCATATTTTTCTGCTCCCATATGCGGAGGGCATATACGACCATATATGGAGTATACGAACCGGATATGGCTCTGCATATCAGTTCATAAACTATTTTCATTTTCTGTGTCTGATATGAGACCACTCATCAGAAAAATTATAAATTTTAGTGAAAAGTTGCAACTTTCTTAAACTGTTGCATTTATTCTTAATAGATGTTTGTTGGTTATAAACATTTGATTTCTCCTCAGATATTAGTACTAATATAATCACTTTCTTCTATATTTTCTTACAATCAAAATTTTGTGTTATTTGCTCCTATTGAGTGGTTCGTAGTTCTACAGAATTTAAGGTACTATTATTCTTTAGAAGTTGATTATTTTATCCTGGAACGTATATTCCATAACCTTGGGTACTTGAGAAGAATAATTTCCTTAAGGATACATTGCGTATTTAGTGACTTGATCATTTATCACTTCATCTCTTTCTTTTGTTAAATTTAAAATTTGCATGTTGTTCTTCATATTTAAATACAAATTTTACATACCCTCAAAATAACAAAATCACAGTTACTTCATTGTAAAGTAATGAAGCAAAATATTCAGTGTAAAAGCAGAAAATGAAAGTAGGTGGCGAACTTCAGGGCTACAAGTGCTCTTAGCTAATTACTCATACTATGCAGTAAATAACAAACTTTGACATTGTTATGCACGAATGTTGATAAGATTTTTTTTGAAGGAATATAGAGATGTTCGCTGCTGCTAAGCAAGATGGTGCCAGGTTAGTGGTTACTCAACAGATTCTGAAAAGGTCAAGACCAAACTTATCAAGTGGCCTGGAGAAGCAACCACTTACTAGAAAATCTTTATATAATGGAGGATTTTCTTTTGATATGAGTTCTTTGTTTAGACCATACATCTTTGGAGGTTCAAAAACACCCGCGAAGCATGCTATTGACACCCTTGATCCCATCTTATTAGCCAGAACTTCATGATTTGTGCTTACAAACTTGTTATTTGATAGAATCTGTTACAAAATCAGACCAAGGTAAGTAACATTTGATAAAAGAAATGAAACAAAAGAGTTGTTTTTTGTTGTAACCCTGAAGAAAGTCAGCAATACTGTTGATGCATTTTAATATTAAAATAAAAAATATTAAATTAAATGATATTTTATTGGTCAAAATTATATAGGTTAGTAGCTATTATAGCTTTGAGTTAATGGTAGGAGAAAGGTTACAATTTGACTTAATATTTTATAACTTATCACCCTTTATTTTGTTCATTATTTCACCTTTACAACTTGTAACTCTTGTAACCTATAAACATTCAATTTTGTACTTTATTTTCCACTTTCTTTCTATTCAGAAGAATTCATTAACTATAAATAGTTAGTGTTTTGCATTGTATTGACATAGAAAACAAAATATGAAAAGTGTATGTAATAGAAGAAATAATTGTGTTCATAGTTTGAGTTTAGTGTAGCGAAGAGAGAGAGTAGAGAAAAAAAAAATTCTAAATCTTCAACTATATTCACTATACAAAAGAGAGTAATTATATGTTGAAGAAAGGTGTTCTCTTTGTGGAGCTTTAGACTCTTCAATTAATTTGGAGTTATTTGAATTGTACGAAGTTGTTGAGCTGTTGTATCCTGAAGGGTATAAGTCAAAAGTGATACTGCTGGATCCGTGTAGATTATGCCACATTAGGTTTGAATCTCCTTAAAAAGAGTGAGATATCCGCACCTCAACCTGAAGAATATTTACTTATTCTTTTTTTTATATTATTTTTTAACGGTAATTTATGTATGTTGTGGCATATACACCATCAAATACTAACAACTAAAATATGTTCAATCAGTTCAACATGCCCCGTTAGTTACTGATAGTTTGCACGACCTAGTGTTTAGTGAATCCAACTTAATAGTTTTCTGTGAGTGACACAAGTTTCCTAATGTATTCCAAGGTAAGCAGTAAATGCAAAAAGAAGTGAACAAAATATTTTTAGGTGGAAAATACCCAGCTCAGAAAAGGTGTAAAAAATCATGACCGGTACCTCTACAAGATTTAACCCCAAACTCACTAAAGTCAATGAGCCTATTCAAACACTAGATTACAAACTCTGTAACCTAAGAATTAAACTCTAATTCCTGATCACACCAACCTCCATAGGCTATTATTCCCAAGTCTTCAAGTTGTTTTAATCCATTTTATAACTCACTGTAACTAAGAAATAACAATGTTACAACTCAATCAATAATCCTAATACATTAAATTTAAAATGCTTAGCTGGAATTTATAACTAGGACAAGGTTTTTTAACGTGTTTCTTCAGTATTATGAGCACTTTAGAAGCCAATCTCTCAATTTCATTTTTTTTTTATCTGAGTGTTTGCCTCAATTTGTTGAATAAGTCTTATATTTGAGCAAAATCTACTAAGAGAGTTCTTCTTCCATTAGGACTCCTCTTCACTTTAAACTCTCATCCACATAAGTGTTGTAGTCAAACTACAATTCTTCATACTCTTCTCTTCTTGAATGTTGTATTCACACACTAACTTTGATTCTTGTTTTCTGTTTACTTTGAGTTCTCACACAAATAGACTTTTAAACCCACAAGAACTCTCTTCTTTCTTGGACGCTCTTCATCTATCCATATGTGCACTCCTTATCTAATTCATGCTTTGTACAGACTTTGAGATCTTTTCAACTTGAGACTCCTTTATTTCAAAAAAATCCGAACATAAGTTGGACTCTGCATGATGGAACAAGTACCCACAACAGGTTAATTGTTCCACTATTTTGTAAATCATCAAAACATACAAGAACCCAATAATTTCCTCCTTTTTGATATTGACAAGCTCACTCTTCTTAGGTACTGTTCTCAACATATTTTAGTCAATTCAAAGTCTAAGCATACTATCAGAAGACAAACATTAGATGAGCCAGGTCAGAGTATACAATATACATACTTCCTCCTTTTGACATCATAAAAATCTATTTTAACCATGTAGATAGCACAACATTATGAGAAACATGTGAGAAGAACTAGGTTAGAACATTGGGTTATAACTATTACATAGTACACCCACTTCAAACTTTTGGCATCATAAAATGTTGTGTAAACAAAGAGCACACTAAGATGGATGAATTAAACACTTATGACCATTGGGGCTATCATCTATACAAACAATAAAAATCCAAAAACTTAGTTAGATATATCAAAGTATTTGCAAAGACAAAGAATAGAAAGAAGAAAGAAACTAAAATCAAACATTTTCCTTAATTACTCATAAGATGCACCATAACTTTTAACAAAATTAAAAACAAGATTAAAGTAATTATGATGAGAGTATAAAAGGTTTAGGATAGTCTAAGAATAGAAGGACTGGGCCTTTGGTGAAGTTGAAGCATAAGATGATGAATGAGGACCCCCCCCCCCCTTTTGAGAAAGTAAAAAGAGCCCTTAGGTGCTACAAAGAAGCATTTGACCTTCTTGAAGAAGTAAGCACAATATCTTGGTTCAAAAGCCTTAGAGTGTCTAGTCCTTTTGCGTGTCGTATAGGAATTGCTACTAATCTGCCTGAGGAGAGATTGGGCATATTGCAGAATTGATGTAACAATAATACTGCCTTTTTCATAAGCTTTATCCATCGGTACAGAAGAACCAGGTGCCTCAACCTATTTCATAGGTGCAAATATTTTAGACCCATCCCTTAATTGTCCATTCTTATTCACCATCTCTAAATCCCTTTCTTACAGTGAGCCCATAAGGGGAATTAGGTTCTATTGAGGGGTCCCCAAACATTTTTCTCTTAAATAGATTCATTAATAAATTGATCCCATCATATGAATCGAGTTAAGCTATGGAGTAACCCAAATATTCCCCCTGATAATGCATCTTTCTTAACTCCCTAAACAACGTTAACATCCTCCTAGTCAAATTCTCTCTGATTCATACCCTCAGATGATTCCCCCGTTACTTAGTACCTCAAGTTTCTCTTATTGAAAGAATGATCGTTATGGAGTTTTTAAGAGTCAATCTCTTCAAGCATTTTGGAAAGAACAAGTGCAAATGCTTTATAATTATTTTTAATATTTAAAAACAAAAATTTGGTGTACATACTTGATCAATACAACGATGCTTGATCCTACTTTTATTTTTCAAGCCATTTTTCTATATCATAGGCAACTACAATGATATATTGCATGAGTTACTTGAACTTGAAAATGGTATAGAGACATACAACTAAATGAACAAGCTTGAGCATAAAAATAAATTTAATATATATTTTGTACAGTTTTCTTTAGTCGATCATTGAGGGATACTCATGTAATATTACTTATTCCCGATTAGATTCCTATGTTCAACCATGATTTACAGTCTTTTCGAAGCCATTTCTTGTGAAGTATTAGATTACTCTTGCAAATAGGCACTAGTGTGCATAGTGACCCTGTTTACTAATTGTTGTTCCCCCTATCAATGAGCTTTCCTCTTGTTTATCTGGTGGAACAGGTGACATAACCTATTCCATTGTACTCTTCTAAGGGGCAATATCTTCATCCTTTAATCTTCTCCAAAGACTACCCTTTTTACTCTTTCCTTCGGTAAGTAAGAGGGACTTTTATTTATCTCTAGTTATATATCTTGTGCAAGTGTTATTTATGTACCAATTCTTCTCCTCCTATTTTTACCTGCAACTAAGTCAAATAGTAGTTTTAGGAACCCGTACAAGCTTGGGTCCTTTTTCTTGAACAAAAGGATGGATTAAATGTCTTTTTTTTCGATGCAGGCAACACATTTGTAAACCTGTTTCATTTTTCAGGTATGACTATTCTCCTTCTCACCAGTTCTAGGTTTCTATTCATGATTCTGCTGGTTTTGGGGTAATCGGTTTTTCCACATGTGTAACATAAATCCATGGTGGACATTTCCTGTTGGTAAAACCCTAACTTAACTTTTTCATTATGAGCCTTTTACCTAGATGATTCACAATCATAGATGACTGAGTCCATCGAATTTCCTTTCCTAAATTAATCTTTAAACCAAGTAATTCAAATTCAATTTCCTAACCTTTTCATTTTGAGACAAGATTTCATCTTTACATTTCTTAAGATTAGGTTCAGTGATGGTCAGGTTTAGAATTTCAGATTTTAGGCTCAAATTGGATGAACCAAGTTGACATGACTAACTTACTCCTTTAGATCACTATTTTACTTCTCAGTAGAATTGTTACAAGCCTCAAGATCAAAGTACACTATACAACTCATCCCTTCGGGAGGTTAGTTCGTGGTAGTCATTAATCAATACAGTCATCATAGAAAGAAGTTTTTCTTCAGGCAAAAGATTTAACTTATATTTTAAGTCAAGAATGCTTACCTCTGATTTTTTTTCTTCCTTCTCTATATCTGAGTCTCCAATAGCCATGAAAGTTGTTTCATCTTTTTCATCATCAGATTATTCGGATCCAGAACCCCATGCTGCCATCATTGCATAGTTCTCCTTATTTTTTCTTTTGTCCTTATCCTTTAGCTATTGCTCTTTTTCAGCCCTTTCTTTTCTCCTCTCAATTTTCCATTGTGGGAAATTCTTAATCATGTGATCAATCTTTTCATATTTGTTACAACCAACTTTAGACTTGTTTTTGAATGGCTTCGTGCTACTTGTTCCTCTCAGAACTACTTTTTCATTTCTAGTCTTCTTTGGCTCTATTTCTGGGTCTGATTTTTTAGGTCCATCAAGGCGATGTAATCTAAACCTTGATATGCATTCATAAGATTGTCCTATATATTATTTGCACTAGTGCAATCAGATATTCGGTTGTATTCATCTAGTACAAGGCCACAAACTAGGATAGAATTAGCTCTCATATTCTTTCAAGCATATTAAAGTCAGCATCGTCATACTCACTCATTTTTTTAGAACATTATTATTTTCAGTATCTTCTTTATGGGGTACTTTGGTCCATCAATAAACCTGTTCCAAAGTTCATGTTCCAAAGTTCATAATCTATAGCATGTAGAAAAATTTCATTCTTTGTTTCCACCATATGTAGTATTGTCCATTAAATAATGGAGGCATGTTCATGTATTGTCCCTCACGGTGTTCGAGTGGAGGCGTAAATTTCATTCTGATATTTTATCTTAAGGTGTTAGCCTCTTAACAAGATACCTTTCTCTGCTACCAATTGATAGTTTGCACGACCTAATGATTTAGTGGATCCAACTTAATAGTTGTATGTGAGTGACACAGGTTTCCAAATGTGTTCCAGATAAGAATCAAATACATAAAGAAGAGAACAAAATACTTTACATGGAAAACACTAGGCTCATAAAAGGTGTAAAAAAACCATGACTTTGTACTTGTCACACCCCGAGCCTATACCTTGAGCGTAATATGGTGCCTGAAACCACGAGTGAATCCAAGTTAACCCTTGGCTTATCATAACATATAAAACTTAGACTGAAAAGTAATGTGGAAGATGATACATGGTCTATCTTTTGTAACATGAATAAATAATAAGAAAGTCTGTGACAAAAAATACATTATTTGAGAACTAAATACAACTTTTGATGGATTGTCCATAAAGCCTTTACTAAGAGTGATGAGTAGTTAGGACAAACCCCAAACAAACTCTAAATAACTGAAAAGAAAGAAAACCAACTAAGAACCTTGAATACAATGCCCTCGGAGAAAGAAGACTCACTATCTACTGACTAGAGTCTGTTGGCATTTACTATCCACGAACTGAGAGAAATACCCGCATTTACGGTATGGATTTAGGCATAAAGTATGTGTTTCATGACCCAAAAATTGAATTGTGATAGCGTCTACATTTCATCTGTAGATAAGCCTAGCCCTGGCCCAAAACAAGCAACAGTTGGCTAGTACCTAGAATTCCATAAGAAAGAGAAAGGAGAAGAGAAGAAGAAACAGAAGTAGAGCGTAAATTACACAACTGAACATGACTCCATAGAACCTGGTATCGTAGTTGTAGGGCATCTATATACAGAAAGGTACATAATACATCCCACGATGGGGCAAAAACTAAAAAATATCTATCTAGACTCCAAGTGGAACAACTGCAGAGGCAGAAGGAAGACTGGCCAGCATGAATGCCAACTGCTCACCATATTTCCTAAACAACACCAACCTAGTCCGAACGATCACATCCACCCTGATAACTCATACTAGAACCTGCATTAGGAAAAAATACAGATGTGTAGTATGAGTACCACAAACAAAGGGTACCCAGTAGGTATCAGAGGCATTTCGAGAAAAAGTACACATAGGCAAGGTAAAGGAAAATCAAAAACAAGAAAGTCAATGGCACATAACGTACGACAGGAAAGTAACTACAACAATAGCTAATGAGTGCAGTGAAGGATCATCTGTCAGTGGATGCAATATCGACTAACAGGTATAAAGGAAAGCACTAACAAAGTGCAACACATAGACTCGAGTCATAAACAGATCATGACCAAACGTGACACGTACCTTGATCTCTAACGTAACCAACATAATAAAGGATCAATAAGTGAATACCAAACCACAAACAAGCTAAGCTAGCAGCAAATATATCGAGTGCACAAATGATATCTATCAGCGATAAAAGGGAAACAAACAAGATCTACTAATAAAAAAACCTGTCTGGCACCCTATTCTAATGGTAGGTACACTTAAGCAACCAAGTAAACCAACAGGTTCTTCCCCCGTAAGCCCTGAGAGTACAATTAATGCGTACGAATGTAATACAAAGGGGTGTTGAAAAATAAATAGTGTCGTGTGCACCCTTCTCAATACATGACTCTATCAGGAGCGGACCCATAAAATTTATCCTATATACTTGCCTAACCTACCCCAGTATACCCCTCCCCCAGCCATTCAAAATACCCTAGGCACAGCGACCTAGTTTGGAAGGTCCTTGGAAGGATCCAATCCCACGTACAAAATCCTCTTAAAAAGGCATCCAATGCTATAGTCATCAGGGCCAAAGGCCAAAAATCGAAGTCAGTCCATATATCATATGTCAGTGAGAACTCAAGTGCATTATACAGGCAAAAATCCAAATCTCAGTAAGACCTAACTGTCGCCATGTATGCAGTATCAAGAAACCACAGTGATAGTAAGAAAATAGCTTCTAATGATGTAAGAAGATAACACCATACTGCTCATAAGCACAGTCATGAAAAACATAAATATCAGTTTTCGGTAATTATTATTTCAAAATCCAGTTACCTTTTAAAATATTTAATGTATGCTCAAAATACAGAATCAACCAGCATGCTAAACTGATCTGAGGCCGCTAATTGAAATCTATAGGATGACTGTCAAGCCCTAGTCATGAGGTATAACCTTCCCTAGACCAACCACGAGTAAAGGGCGCCCATTAAGGGTCAAGTACACACCCATATAGGGAATCACACAGAACTACCAAAGCTCAATCCACATATTATCAGCTCCCAAGGTCGCATGGGGCTATGGAAAAATATCATCACACAGGGATGCCAACTACTAACATAGCTACATTTGTCTAGGTACAATATTGTCACATAAGGCAGCTACCCCTTTAGCATAACCGCACCCGGCTAAAGTACAAGGCTATCACATAGGGCAGCTAACTATCCCGCATAACCACATCCGTCTAAATTCATCCTATAGGGGACCCCACCTACCCTGATCACACATAATATCCTTGGTAGAACACAGAATAATTACCTAGATCAGCTTTAAATCCACAACCTATATCCAGGGATAGCTACTAAGATCTGATCACTAGTATATTCCCCTCCCTAACCTTACTACGGTCCAAATCCAACGTATGATAATAAACACCAAAGATATTACTCCTCCCCCAGACACATTATAGTCCATAGTCAGTGTGAGACATGCGAGTATGTCGATATAGCCCCAGGGTAGGTAGTTAAGCTACAAGCTAGCTACGTATGCCATAGGCTGGAATAATAAGCATATTGGGGCCTGACTAGTCATCCCAGCCCTGAGATTATACTTTACCATACATATACTACACCAATACCTAGTCCAAAGATAGTAGAACGTAGCCTACTTGGATTCCGACGATGTGCTCGAGAAGCATACCCCAAGTGCCCAAAATTATGTACGAAACTCAAAATCATATGAGGCTAGAAAAAAACATAACCCACTTGTCAATACAAGTAAAACGAGAACCATATTGCTATATAAATAGTGGGTCAAATCAAAGATAAAATGGGGTCCGTAAACCCTAACATCTAGGAAAAGAAAAATATTTGTACCAATACATAAAGCACAGCTCGTATATTGTATGGTATAAAATAGAGCTAAATTTAATGTTAGAAACAGAAGATATAAGCTCAAAAAGTTTAGATAATAAAAAAACGAACAATTTCCCAGTAGAAATTGTCGGAGAACCCCCGTAATGAGTTCCACGGATTAGAATTTGGTTAAACAACTTCCTAAGCTCTTAATTCACTCCTAAGCATCCAGGAAACCCTTTGAAACTTATAGAAAGTAAGGAAACTAATGGAAGAAACAAATATATATGGAATCACCGACTAGTCGATAAAACGACCACCTATTTATTGATCCATTGACTAATAAATCGGTCCCTGTGGATCAATCCCTAATAGTTTTTTTGAAAATTTTGAAAATACACATAGAATGGAAATAGAGTCCAATTCTAACGCTCCATAAATGAAATCTTTATGTAATCGATATTTCAGACTCAATAAAATAAACAAAAAGACAATTTAGGGTCTTATAAGCACAAATTATCACTAATTTCAAAGGAATTTAACCCGTGAAAGTGCTAGGGATCCAACCTATCGATTCCAACAAGTCATAAATGACTTGAGGCAATTACAAGAGTTCTCTAAATGTATAGAAATCATGGGAGCCGTGGAAATATCCCTGGGAGCCATTACAATAGCCACAACTAAAGGAACTTTCATTCTCAAAAGTTAAGAAGGAAAGAATACCCGAAGTCCAGAACAACACAAACACTGCAACTCACACTATGCTTCTCAACATCTCAACAGCCTTCTCAACTGCACCACGCGTCCAATGAACTCATATAACAAAAATATTTCTAGGCCAAATCCGTCTACATCTTTCCTCAATAGCTGCCTCAGGTCTCTGGCAAAAACTAATTAGTTGTCCAATCAAGCTGACTCGTGATAAAATATACGGGATGAATTTGGCATATATAACAACGAAGCATGAAGATGGGGATGTAATATGGTATACTGCCACTAATTCTTAAAGTATGTCTAATATCTGCAGGCAATCCCACTAATTTGCTCTAAGATCTCATAAGGCCCCAACAATTGCTTTCTTAGTCTTCTTCCTACTTCATCTTTATCGGGCCAGAAATCCACAAGTCTTCGGTATTAAACTCAAGAAAGAGGCATCTAATTTGCATGGATATTTTGTATACTCTATGCACTCCAAAGTCTAAACGCATAAGTTTGTCTCTCTCGGTAGTATCGTGAATCATATCAGTCGTCTGAGGTTAAATCTCAATATTGCTATACCCACCAATCTGTGATATGCGATGTATACCATAGAAAGCCTCAAATGGTTCTATATGGATGCTCAAGTGATAACTATTACTATAGGAGAATCCTTCTAAAGTCAAATATTGATCCCTACCACAATTAAACATGCCCGAGGTATAACCTGAAGTACCTAAATAATCTGTTCCGACTACCCGTCTGTCTAAAAATCTGCACTCCAGCTTTCGCTGTATTCATCTCATGTTGCACAGTCCTCGAAAGCCAGAAAGTATAACCATGTGCCCTTATCTGGTATACAAGAGGGTCCAGGAAAAAAAAATTAATGATAAACCATTCTAACTCCCACCCAGGAATAGGGAGTCGCTACAATACACCATCTGGATTACGATGCTCGAACCTCATCTGCTGGTAGCTCAAGCATCATCAAAAAACAAAATCTCAAATGGCATCATACGAACGCTAAAACAGAAACTATCATCGCATAAAACTGTAACAGGGATGAATGCCAACCTGGACTACGACCACCAAATGATGTCACAACTAATAATGTATCCTAGGGTATCTGAGTAATCCTCTCCACTGGCTATCAGTCTATGGATAGAAAAATTAGTACATACTGTCCTCAACAAATCAAGATGTGAATCGGGTATTACTATAAAAAATAACTGGAATTGGGATCTCACATAGGCAAAAGATCACTCAAACATGAAGGTAACAACATCCTCTATACCTCTCTTCTATGCCCAGGCGTATGGAACATCCGGTACAATAGGCCTCACAAAGAAAGGTCCAAATCAAGTTGTCAACTTTGAAACTACAAGGACAAATGTCTACTAACAACATACGGTCAGAAGCTAAAAGAACCCTATAGGAGAAAAAAATATACTCTGAGATCCTCAGGTATAATCCACTAATAGCATCACAAAAGGCAACTCACACCAACTAGCAATCAAAACTAGTAGTTACCATAAATAGTGATTGGCCACTACAAGAAAAATGGCCTTTAGTGACCAAAAATTTAGTGACCACATTAAAATTGGTCACTAAAGAGTACCTTCGGTGACCGAAGAAAATGGTGGTCACT
>JBDJHY010000014.1:9145168-9161942 GCA_039654485.1 Withania somnifera | reverse complement strand
ATTTGTGTGTTATTTTCCGCACTTGTTTTCTTTAGTGTATTCCGGGCGGTGACCGGAATGAGTATGGCTTAGTGTAAACGCACCGAGCGTTTCTTAGAATTAGGTATTTATTTATTTACCGCTTTCCTATTGTTTATCATTAATTGTGGACTCGTAGTAAGTGGGTAAATGGTGTAAATTACTGTTTATTTCCTTCAAATTACTTCATCTTTGAGGTTACCGGTATACCGAAATTATATTCTCTCCTGATCTTCTTTGAATCCTACTTCATTTATCATATTTTTCACATATATTGTTATAAGATTGCCGGGCTTATTACTTTCCTTTACCGGCGGTATTGATATGTGAATAGCTAGCAGTGTCGCATATTATATTATTGTTTCCAGGCTGAATTGCTAGTTTCATGATATGTCCTGTTTGTCTCTGTGACTATTTTTGTTGATAATTCCGATATTTACTGCTATTAGTTTTGTTGTGTGCTCAGTGGGCCTCGAAACCTACTGAGTACAGGTTGCTTCGGCGACTTGTACTCATACTACACTTGCTTGTGTAGACCCGAGTACAGGTCCTCCTCCTCATCCGTGATTGCGAGCGTCGATCGTTCGTCCCCTTCAATTTCGAGATCTCAGAGTGAGCGTGGCGTGTGGTTTTAGCCTGACTCTCCTCTTGTACATTATATTTTGGATTGTCTCCATTGTATTCCGGAGCTTATTTTGGTTATTGTATATATATTTCTTTTTTTTTTGGCTATCCTGATGTATATAGTGGTTCGTTCGACGTTGACATCAAGATTTTGGATTGTCTTCCGTTTATCTTCTCTATAGCTTGAATTGTTATCTCTATTTACTGTAGTAGTCCTCCGCTTCGGCTACGGACTACCAGGTGGTTCTCCTACTGGGTGGATAGTAGGTGCCCTCATGCCCTATTGGATACACTTGGTTCAGCAGCATTTCCACAAGCACCCTTGCATAAGTAAGTCTCTTAGTTAGCAGTGGCTTTATCAGCCTTGACTGAAGACCCAATCACATTCCCCCAATACTTGACATCTAGCCCTGGAAATCGTACCCAAATTGGTATTTTATCTATACACCTCCTTATTTACTTCAATGTCAGGTTTCACCACAATTCGTTTACGATCAAACATCAATACACCTCCTTCAGAAGCTTTCCCTCGATTCTCTATACTATGAAATCTTACTAGAAATACTCCTCTATTAACTTGAGTTACCTTATCGAGTCCGATACCCTTCCAAATTCCATGGAAAAAACACACCATAACTGCCTGTGGACCTTCAAGCTCTAAGGTAAGTTTCATACCAACAGTTTGAGTTGAAGTGACGTGATTAACATACTAATCGTAAGAAAACTTATTTTTATTGCATAAATGAAAAAAAATTACAACAAAATTCAAATAAGGGTTTCAACGAGGTTTCTCCACAAGGTAAATCTTACAATCCTATGGAAGCCAATTTTAATTTTATGGACGCCTCTAGTGTATGAAATTACAACACACAACTAGAACGGCTATCACCTCTAGTTAGGCTTCTCACATTAGTGCATAACAATAAATTAAAGAACTTACGTTTAGTTGTCACCGAAAAAGAAATAAATTGTATTATTTGACATTAGTGATAATTAAAGGATCATGTATTAATGATTCCAGCGCTTGGTTTTCAAGAAATACTGAAAGATTATTCAAGATGATCGTTTTAGTGGCTTGAAGGAAGTGTTTCAAAATGAGAGACTAGAGGATTTTCGAAAAAGGAAAAGGCTACGAGTGTTTCTAACTTTTTTGACTTGATTTCTCGGTTAGTTACAAATGCCTAGTTCATCCCTATTTATAATTGTCAAAGGATGATTCTAGAAAGTATATCTCCCCTCAAGTATGTAACACTCTAGAAATCTAGACTTTTCCTAAGTACAAATATCAAAGATGTTGTTTTACAACTTTCTAGATTCTTCACTTTATAATTATAGATATTTTAATCCTTTTAGATATGATTTCTATAGTGGCTTTTCTAAATTTGAGATTTTATCTTATAAGACCCAAAATACAAAATCAATTTATTATTTCAATATTTCCAATAATTATTTCACTATAACAAGCTAGTGAGATCAATATAAAATACAATGGTTACCCTACTTTCTAAAGTCCCTCATCTTGAAATAGTGAGAGACTTTAGACTTGTATCTTGTTGATCTACGAATATGCAACATAATTTTTAACGGAATAAAAAGAGTGATAGATGGCATGGTATGCCAGTGACCTTATTTCTGAAAAACTTATCTCTGATAACACTATTCTTAGCCATGAGTTGGTCAAGAGGCATACCAGAAAATACATCTCTCTTGAATGCATCGTCAAAGTTAATCTTTAAATGGTTTATAATGTAGTGGAATGGTGTTTCATTAAGTAGCTTTTAAATGAGAATGATTGTCCTATTGAATTATAGTATGCAGACGGATAATTAGTTATGCTTTTCAAATTAATGGAAACCTCACTGAAAATATTAAATTTAGGAGAAGTCTTTAGATAAAGAGATACCATGTCTTCATACATATTTGTTATCATAATTAAGTATGTGCATAATTTTTTTAAATTCACTAAAGCTTGATCTAGGGTTTAACTTTAAACCAAGATGCCAGAAATTGCGTATTGCACATCTTTATTTTACAGATGATCACTTAAAAAATTTTCAGAGGAGATGAGAAGCCTATTCAACTACTCAGGATAAGTTCCTTTAATTTTCTGAAGCCTCAGCTTAAAATCTAACTTGAATAAGATTTAGGTATACTTTAAAAGTTCCATCAAAATGAACAAAGTAGGATCTTAGCTTTATTGGGTTGTGAAGTTTCCTTTCAAGTACCTCGGTGTTCTTTTATCCACCAAAAGAGACCTGTATTTATAAAAATTTATTGATAGGATCACTTCATAGATGGGGAAAAATGTTTGTCATATGTAGGTAGGCTTCAACTTATCGGTTAGAGTACAAATATATTAGGGTCAACTTTTTCGAGATGATTGAGATTTGAGGCCATCTGCAAAAGTTATTTATGTTCTAAGGAGACTACAATCACAAAGAGAGATTTGGCACCATATATATTTGCCTAAAGGAGCTGGTGGGTTAATTGTTTTGAACTTGAAATATATGGCGCTGAGCCTGAAGAAAGAATAACTTGGATTCCTACTTATTATATAAAAAGTAGAACAGCACTTATATAAATATTTTCACAAAAATATCTCGGATGATCCAAAAAATTACTTGGTGCATGCTTGGTATGGTTTTGATGATGTTCAACACAAGTCAAACTCTATGCATGAAAACAGAACCGCATGAAGATATTACGTGCAAAGGAAGAGGAAGACCTTGCCCAACAAGGAATTTTCTTAGCTAACTCATAAAAATTTTATGCTATATAAGGAGGAGATCTAGATCGTAAAAGATCACCTAGTGCATACACATAGAAGGTGTATTCTCAAGCAATAGGAGGCTATTAAGGTGAAAAACTTTTGTATCTTCAACAATTTATTCTGACTCGTTTATTCCTTATCTTGTCATGACATACAAAAAGTGTGTCTGTAATAGCTTAGTTATTAATATATATCTAGGCGATTATGTTGGTGAATTTTTTATATTTTGGTGATGTTTGTAACAAAGAAATAAGTTTGACGTTTTGAGAGATTATATTCTGAGAATACGTACTATAATTAGTTTTTTAAATTATTAAGTTATAATCATAAAACTTGCTCAGTTGAAGTATATTGGATTAAATTGAGAAATCCTGCACATCATAGATTATGCTTGTTACTTTAAAGCCTGGCAGTCGGTCTATCCCGGACCATTTAGAGTTCAACCCGGCCGGGTTTCAGTCCGGTCTAGGCTATACTGTTTCGGGTCGGTCTCACCGGTTCAAAATACTTGATTTGGACCGACCCAGTCCATGTGAACAGTGCCCCCCAGTCTGATCCATTATGAATAGTGTTTACGTTTTAAAAAAACTTAAATGCGTTTAACTAATACAAATATATATTTATATAATTTAAATTTAAAATTAGTAAGAATATACAAGAGTTATATATAATAATTACATATATACTAAAAAGATATACTAAATATATATAAAATATACTAGAGGCATGTACTATAATATTTAAAAAATATATATATATACACAAAAGATATGTGCATACTAAGGATATATATATATATATATACAAAATATACTACATATGTATACTATATATTAAAGATATATTAAATATACTAATGAGTAACGGTACATACTAATGATATATACGATAGTCTATATATAGAAAATATACCAAATATATATATACTATATATTAAAGAAATATTAGACATATTAACAATATATACTAATGATATACACTAAGGTATATACTATATTTTAACAATATATATTATATATTAAAGATATATTAGACATATTAACAATATATACTATATGTTAAAGATATATTAACAATATATACTAACGATATACACAAAATATATTATATATTAAAGATATATTAGACATATTAATAATATAATACATATATATATATATATATACCATATATTTAAGATATATTAGACATATTAACAATATATACTATATACTAACGATATATACAAAATATATTAGACATATTAACAATTTACTACATATATATATTATATATTAAAGATATATTAGACATATTAACAATATATACTAATGATATATACTATATAATAACGATATACACAAAATATACTATATATTAAATATATATTAGACATATTAATAATATACACAAAATATACTGTATATTAGACATATTAACAATATACACAAAATATACTATATATTAAAGATATATTAGATATATATATTAGACATATGAACAATATATACTAACGATATGTACTATAGACGAAGGAAAATATTATACTATATATACTATATACAATGGAAAATAAACTATATACTATAACGATATATACTATATACGAAGAAAAATATTCTATATACGAAGACTATAGACTAAATAATAAGAAGGAAAATGTTTATTCATAATTCTCCATGAATATTCCTTCCATTTAAGATCACTATTATCCAAGAATAATATATTTTTCTTCTTATTATTTTGTTCATAATCTTCAGTGAGAGCTGAAGAACATGAATGGTTTGTATTATCCCGTTGCTTATTCTGTATAAATTTCACATTTTTTTGGTATAATGGATGATCTGTATTAAGATCAATAGATAAACTAGAACTCACAACATCAACGGCTATAAGTCTGTCATTTAATATAATCGATTTCAAAATCAAATGGGCTTAATAAAGTCTGTCATCTTGTAAACATTTGTTTAGAAATATCATGTTAGAAATCCTTATCAAATATAAATTTAGCAGCTCTGTAATCATTTTTTATTAAGAACTGTTGGTTATATAAATTTTCTTGAAATTTCAAAATACATTTTACTATAGCAAGAATTTCTTTGTTGTAGTAGCATAATTCTTCTGGTTATTATTCCATTTACCTGATAGAATTGAACAATATAATCACATTTATCAATAGAAGAATATTGCTTGAGAATTCCTCCATAGCCAATATCAGAGGCATCAGTTTCAATAATCTTCTTCCAATTAGGATTGACTAGGTTAAACATGGAAGATTCTGAACTCTAGTTTTTATCGTTTTGGCTACTTGTGTATGATTCTCAGTCCAAGGTTTAGAATAATTTTTTAATATATCATTTAATATAGCGGTATAGCGGTATAGCAGTATCTCTAGCAAGATCTTTTACAAAAGGAGAAATATAATTCAGACTTCCTAAGAATCTCTGCAGCTATGTTTTATTAGTAATAACATTAGGAAATTTAGAAGCAAATTCAGTACTTCTATTTATTGGAATAATTTTTTCTTTTTCAATATTATGACCTAAAAATCTTACCTTTATTTGGAAAAACATCATTTTTGGCTTAGATATAATCAAACCATTTTGTATAATAATTTTCTTGAATAAATCAAGATATTTAAAATGCATTTCTATATCTTTGGAGAATACCAAAATATCATCAATGTAAACAACTATAAAATTACTATATGGAATGAAATATTATTCATCATAGGGGACATTTTTCAGCCCAAATAGCATAACATTTCATTCATATTATCCTATTGGACATTAAAGGCAGTCTTATATCTATCTCTTTCGGAGTCCAGAAAAAGAAGTGTTGTTAGAAACCCGTATGATAGGTGGTAACTATCTTGTACGGTTCGGGGGGTAATCGGCGTACTCCGATCAGTAGGGGTAACCGTTTTGCGATTCTAGAGGACCCTGAACAAGAAGAGGCAAAGATGCCAGATCTGGACACTGCTGAACCGGAAGAGAATGCTCAGGATGAGTCTTTGGGTAACAAAGCCGGGGAGGGTGTAGTCAAGGAGAGAACTCTCGAGGAGAGTGATTTGGCTCATAGTAAGTCTTGCTTGGGCTACTTTAATGGTAGTCTTTACTTGTTCTCTTTCACACTCTGGATCTGCCAATATCATGATTTTAAATCAAATTTAAAAAATATAATTGCATTATGTAATCTATTTAGCAATTTTTTTTTATTAGGAATAGGATATCTGATCCATTTTAAAATCTTATTAAGTGGTTTATAAGTTATGACTAACATAAAAAAAACTCTATTTTATTGGTCTACCTGCTTATTAACATAAAAAGCAGTACATGACCATGGAGATTTTGCGTATCTTATAAGACTTTTATTTAATAAAGATTCAATTTCTTTCTTGCATAACTCCAAATATTCAAAGTTCATCATCTGGCATGGCCTAACTTTTGTGGTAATGTTATTTTCCAAAATAATTTCTTTTTAGGGAAGACTGACTATATATTTTTTCCTCTCCCAAAAAAGAATAGGATGGTCACCACATATCTGTAAAGAAAATTGATTGTATAAAAACTGTATATTTTCTTCTAATTTGGATTTCTGTAGAATATTATTAACACTTAGGCTATTAATTTTAATTTTAATAAAATTAATTTGTTTTATTTTTAACATGATATTATCTCGTATTTCATTTATAACTTTGAGAAATAGTTAGGTAATAAACTCAAACATAATTTTTTTATTTTCAAATGTCCAGTGATGTCGTTTGCATCCTATCTAGTAATAGGGTAGATATGAACCAAAAATGGTACCCCAAGTATAATTTCATTTGAAATATCTCTTACTAAAATAAAGGATTTTAGTATACAAACCTTAATTAGACGAATATAAGCTTTTTTGCTAGAAGCTTTATTTTCCATTTGCTTTTTTTTTCATTTATAAAAATCTCTATTCTTATATTTATGTTTATAAGATTCTTTGAACTTTTGGGGCATGTTTATTGCAAATTGTTGACAGAATTCGCCTAACTGTTGTTGTTTTTCATTGAGACGATGCTTAACAATTTGTTGATTTAACCTAATTTCATTATATAAGGTTAAACCTTCTGTAGTGCAAACACTTATAAGCTTACCATATGTATAATCTTCATATTTTATACGTGTGTTATTTCCTCTAAGAGTTTTTCTTACTCCCTCTGCAAATAATGCGGGGAGGTGATCTATAAATTTCGATTTTGTTGGTGAGAACTATTACACTTTGGTAATTTCATAACTCTAGATAAAAATACATCCTTATACCACCTATTTTACACCTTAGATTTTGAAGCATAGTCCTAATGGTCTCACTATTATCTGATCATCTGCCTGAAATTTATGATAGTAAGGACTAGGGTATAAACTGCACTTCCTACCTTTTATCCATCTTCTTGAATCATTGTAGAATATAGTATCTTACGACATTGTTTATGGGTTAAGTAATTATCCCACCAATCTTTAAATTAACTATAAACCTGCTACAATCATTTCAGCAATGGCTTTATCATGATTTTTATCAGCTTTGCAAATAGTGTTATACATTTGAATTCTATGAACTAGGGTAAAGGTTTACCTATTTGTGTAACCATCAACATTCCATTCATAAATCTATTTATCACTATAACTGTTTGTTAACACCATTTTCTATTCCTCTAATAAACATCTTGATAAGTTGGTCTAATAATAATTCATCCGTTTTCTCGCAATTTTTTTCGAAATCTTATAAATTTCATCGAAGATTTTTTCCTTATAATCATATTCAGAAAAATCAAATTAATCATCAAGACTTAAAGGACTAATTTGAAAAACCTTAAACTTTTCTTCAAGTAATTTTTCTAAATTAGAAATATTTTTTAATTTAAAATCTTTAATATTAGGAGGAGGTTGAATACTAGAAGCAGCAAACTCTTCTTGCTCCTTTCTCTTTTCTTTGATATTTTCATGTTTTGAAATTTCTGAAATTAGTCTTTCAATTCTAGTATGAATAGATATAATTTGTTCATCCAGAACATTCATATAAATATTAGCAAAGTTTTGTTATTTTATTAAAATATTAATATGTTGTGAGGTAATGACTGCCGTATTATTTTAAACAATTTTAAAAAAGCTAAAAAAATAGACAATTTGATCATCCTTTTCTAGTCGAAAGGATTGTTGTGGAGGTAAAATAAATTTAAAAATTTCTCCCGAACTCATTTTTTAATCTCTTTCTATTATAGAAATATAATTACCAACATAGTTTGCCATAAATCATGAAACAAAGCTAATTATTTAATTATGCAAAGAGGGGTCTTTATAAAATTTCTCTTGAAAAAAAGTTCTTTGGTCTTTATCAAAGTTTTGGTATAACCATTCTTTAAATTTGTTTCTATTTAGGTTGAAAAAAATTATTTGCGATCTTCTTTCTTGTTGGTGATCCCGAACTGAAATCAATTATGTTTTGATTTATTTTAAACACCAATTAGAAAATTTATTTCTGACTCAGTAGAGTCCAGATTTGGGATAGCATTAGCAATATATTTTTTTATCCAATTTAACTTTATAATTTTCTCTAATATGAGAAGTAGAAGCTCTTGAAGGAGAACCAATAATATAATCAACATGAGAAATATAAGAAGATACAGATCTAGTAAGTCTAGATGAGAGACTCATATTATCCGCATGATTCCTAGTTAAGCATGTTCAGAAAATCTTATTTTAACAGTTCCATTGTCATCCGTTCAATTTCAGTAATCTCTGCATTACCATTGTTTTGAGGTGGAGTTGCATACTCAATAACCCACTCTTTGGGGAAATTAATTTCATCCTATTTTATAGGTCTTCTAGTGACAACTTTTAACCTACCGAAATTGATTTCTCTTAAAATTGTTTTATTCTTAAAATTCATCATTTTACACATTGGATTCAAAGTATATAATGGCTTAAAACAAATTCTATAACAAATATATATAACCTCTGTACCTGAAAAATAGTTATAACCATGCAACTTTATGCTTAATATATGGGCAAGAATTTTCGTCAATTAAAGATATCTGTAAATTAGGATATGCATTAAAATATACTGGACCATATGTAAGACTGGTTTGTACAGTCCCTATAAGAGACCTTTTCCAGTTCCATCTCTTAATGCCGCTATAAACATTTCTGGCAAACCTCTTAAAGTAAGTAAATTAAAATCAACTTGTATTAATCCAATAAGCATAAATCAATAAGTTGTCTTTTATGGAGATAAATCACCTTCAGATAATAATTTGAAGGTTGGATAATCATTATCAACAGTAATAGTTTCCTCAGTTTTTTTTATAACTTGTTTCAATCCTAACTTTTTAAAAGTACCCATATATTATATAACCTTGCGTTGGACTTATTAAGAAGATCTAAGTCTTGAGGCATATCATATTCTTCTTTTATACTGTTTTTAACAGTAGATTATTTCTTAATGATATTTATTATGAAAAGTGTGTTGAACATATAACACTTATGACTACTAGTACCATGGCATTGATACTAATAATGAAACAAGACCACAAGCATGGCTTCGCAGGAATGATTTTACCAGGGCAAATAATTCAGTCAAATTTTGTCAAGGATAGTCCATTAACGAGTCCATTTTCGCCCTAACATGACACTCCTGGCCTTAAATAGGATTTTTGGCAAAGCCATAGACTCTCCTGCCTGGTTTATTCTAAAATATTTTCACCCAACCTCTCTTCCATCTCATGATACTATTTTATTAAGTTATTAGCTCATGTTATCAGTAGTTTAGTGTGTTATAGTTCAACAAAAATAAGTTTAGCCGATCAAGCTAAGCCAATATAAACTGAAAATAAAATGTACCTTAACTCCAACACCGGTAGCAATAGGATTGTTTGAAACACTAACTTTTATTTCTTAAGACTATTACAAGAGAGCGTTTATACAAGAGAATTCTTCAAAAGAAAATTAAAGAAAAGCTAAGAACTCCAAAAAAACTCTGCCTCCGACTAAATATTTCTCCTCCTTATACAGCTGACAGAGTATACAAAATAACAAAATAAACTACTGTACATTTTATAATCAGAACGGAATCTACTTTATTAAAGTAGTTTTAATAAAGTAATTTTATAAAATTTCCAATAATACACTGAAGCTCATCACTTATGTCTTATCTTTCTCTCTGTCTTTTCCTCCACAAGTAGATTCTTCCTTCATAATTTTCTTTAGAAAAAATTTCAGATCTATATCATCAATGCTACACATACTTTGTATTTCTCCAACTGGACATATGTCATCTTTACCACTAGAAGCCATGAAAATATCATCCGAAATTTCTATATCAAATATTTTTATGAAGTCTTTTTCACTTCCTCCATATAGGAAGCAAGTATATGTTCCTTCATTATTATACCCCTTTCATTATTAATTTTTATGATAAATATTTTAAGGGACTATCGAATCTTGTGTATCACTCGTGGTTTTTTGAATACTATAATTACTAATTGTTGCTTTGATAGAGTTTATAATACTTTGTCCATGAAGGATACCATCTTTATTCTTGGTTAGTAACTTATTTCAGAATCTGGTGTAAATTTTTTATGTATAATAGGTAATTCATCTTCATTGTGTGATACCTTTACTAGCCATTTCATAATCTAAGGTATCGAAAATTCAATAAAAAAAATAAATGAGAGCTATTCCTTCAAAAAAAATATTATCTTTTCGAAGTAACTTAGGAGATATATCAATCAATTCATTGTAAATAATCTTATAACTTTCTGGTAAAGTATTTATCGAGGGACCATATAATGTCCACCATTGATAGAACCATGTCAGTATATCTTGTCCATAAACATTTTGGCAAATTTTTATAAGCCATGAGTGATTTCTCTGCTCATTTTCTTAGAACAAGCTTTTATAAAAAACATCCTTATAATGTCCTTATAATCCCAGTAATTATTTTTAACTAGTACTTTCTATTGCAGATGTATATAATCTCGTTCACTTAGGGTACTCATTCCCCATTCTTCTGGTGTCAAGATCTTCTTTATAATGATCTTGAAATTTTATAAGTGATTTTTGAATTATAAGGGAAAACATATTAAAATTCTGCAGATTTAGCGATATTAATATGGTCTCATGGTACATTCGAGATTTATAAATCAGTGAAGCATATGATACCCTATTGAAATATTTATTCATAATTCTCCATGGATCTTCCTTCCACTTGAGTTCACTATTATCCAAGAATAATATATTTTCCTTTTTATTATTTTGTCTATAAGCTTCAGTAGTCTCTATATCTTCTTTGAGAGCTGAAGAATATGAAGGGTTTGTATTATCCCCTTGCTTATTCTTTATGAATTCCATGAATTTTTTGTATAATGGATTATCTGTATTAATATCAGTAGATGAACTAGAACTTGCAACATCAGTGGCTATAAGTCGCTTGTTTCTCATTTGAGTTATTAACCTGCAACTATCGGCTCCAGCTCTTCCTCTTATCCTTCCTTTATTATAGGAGGTTTGAAATGAGGGTCTCATTTCTGCACCATTAAACTGATTATCATTAATCATTGAAATATTATCTTGTTAAAAAATGAATAACAATATTAATTTGTCCTTAATATAATCTATTTCAAAATCAAAAGGTTTAATAAAGTTTGTTATCTTGCAAACATTTATTTAGAAATATCATGTTTGAAATCCTTATCAAATATAAATTTAGCAGCTCTTCAATCAGTTTTTATTAAGAACTGCTGGTTATATAAATCCCCTTGGAATTTCAAAATACAATCTACAATAGCAAGAGATGTAGTAGCACAATTCTTCTGGCAATTATTTTATTTACCTGAATAGAATTGAACAATGTAATCATATTTATAAATAAGAGAATGTTGCTTGACAATTCTTCCATAGCCAATATCACAGGCATTGGTTTCAACAACCTTCTTCCAATTAGGATTGGCTAGGGTAAAACATGGAAGATTCTGAACTTTAGTTTTTATTATTTGACTTCTTGTGTATGATTCTCAGTCCAAGTTTTAGAATTATTTTTAATATATCATATAATATAGCATTATATCTAGCAAGATCTTTTATAAAGGGAGAAATATAATTCAGACTTCCTAAGAATCTCTGCAGTTATTTTTATCAGTAATAACATTAGGAAACTTAGAAGCAAATTCAATACTTCTATTTATTGGAACAAGTTTTTCTTTTCAATATTATGACCTAAAAATCTTACCTTTGTTTGAAAAATATCATTTTTGTCTTAGATATAACCATATCATTTTGTATAATAACTTTCTTGAATAAATCAAGATGTTTAAAATGCATTTCTATATCTTTGGAGAATACCAAAATATCAATGTAAACAACTATAAAATTATTATATGAAATGAAAATATCATTCATGATTTTTCTGAAATTTAGAGGAGGCATTTTTCAACCCAAATAACATAACATTCCATTCATATTGTCCTATTGAAACATTAAAGGAAGTCTTATATCTATCTCTTCCGGAGATCTGAACCTACAAATATCCAGATTTTAAATAAAATTTAGAAAAAATATAAGTGCATCATGTAATCTATCTAGTAAATTTTTTATTAGGAATAGGATATCTAATACATTTTAAAACCTTATTAAGTGGTTTATAATTTATTACTAACCCAGGAACTCCGCTTTCTTGCTCTGCCTGCTTATTAACCTAAAAAGCAGTACATGACAATGGAGATTTTGAGTACCTTATAAGACCTTTATTTAATAAAGATTCAGTTTCTTTCTTGCATAACTCCAAATATTCAGAATTCATCTGGCATGGCCTAACTTTTGTGAAAATATTATTTTTCAAAAATTTTCTTCATAGAAAAGACTGATGATATATTTTTTCCTCTTCCAAAAAATTAGGATAGTCACCACATTTTTGTAAAGAAAATTAATTGTATAAAAACTGTATATTTTCTTCTAACTTGGGTTTCTGTAGAATATTATCAACAGTTAGGCTATTAATTTCTTTTTTAATAAAATTAACTTATTTATTTTTAATACGATATTATCTCGTATTTCATTTATAACTTTGGAAAATGGTTGGGTAATAAACTCAAATATAATTTCTTTATTTTCAAATGTTCCAGTGATGTCATTGGCATCCTATCTAATGATAGGGGAGATATGAACCAAAAAATGGTACTTCGAGTATAAATTTTCACGGGAAATATCTCTTACTAAAATAATGGATTTTGATATACAAACCTTACTTTCACAAATATAAGCTTCTGGCAATTTATAATCAATATTTATTTTATGCCAACTAGCATTTCTTGAACTATGAGTAGTTTTATAACAATATTTAGAAGAAATTAATCTTTCATTGAGACAATTTACATTTGCACCACTATCAAGTAAAACAGTAAAAAAAATTAAAAGCATAATCTATTAATAGAGTGATTTTTATATAGAATTTTTGTGAAGGGATCATCTGCAGAGTTTGTAAAAATTGATCCTCTTCCTTATCAATTGATTTTCCAAGAATACCTAGCTGAAAATCTTTTGCTTCCAACTTACACATTCTTTCATCAAATACCGAGTGTCTCTTATTAAGCTCATAAAACTTTTTTTTTGAGGTTATCAATCTCAACTACTAAATCCTCCACAGTAGTAGGAGTGCTAGTAGTATGCCTCTTATAAAGAAGCTTTTTTACTTCGAACAAATTGTAAGGTCCTCTTGGAGTTGGAATATTATCCTCCTTTCTAGTATATAACTAGTAGATGGTTCTTATTCAAGTTTATCAATAATTTTAGATCTGATCTCAGGATATCTTATTATATTGAGAATTTCCAAAATATTATAGTCCAAATCTTTTATTTGAGATTGTATATTATAGAACTCATCATCTTCGTTCCTTCTGGGGTTGACCCATTTGGCAAGGTATACAATCATCTTCACTACATGATTGTTTTGGTATTTCTTTAAGAAGCCTTAAGTCTTCATCATTAGAAGTATCACTTCTATTTCTTAGAATATTCGCTTTTTCTAATGAAGATTCCAGTAGAATTTTATAAAGATAATCTTTTAAACTTCATCAATGTTGAGATTTTTAATTTTTTTTTAATTTACAGTATTTGGCATGATGTCTAGTTTTGCCACATTTGTAACAAGCATTAGGATGTTTTGATTTAATAAAATATTTTCTTTCATTATAAACTCTTTTCATAAAAGCTCTTTTCTCTATTCGTTTCTTTTTCTTCCACTTACTATAATCTTTCTTTTTATACTTATGCCAATGTATATTGGACTCTTTAAATTTTTAGGGTATATTAATTGCAAATTGTTGATGGAATTCTCCTAATTTCTATCTTTCATTAAGAAAATGCTTAGAAATTTTTTGATTTAACCTATTTTCATTACATAAGGCTAAACCTTCTGTAGTGCAAACACTTATAAGATTACTATATGTATAATCTTCATATTTAATATATGCGTTATTACCTCTAAGAGTCTTTCTAAATCTCTCTGCAAATAATATGGGGTGACCATCTATAAATTTGGATTTTCAATGAGAACTATTACACTCTAGTAATTCCATAACCCTAGATAAAAGTACATCCTTATACCACCTAAAAGATATGAGGGCTTTACACCGTATATTTTGGAGCGCAGTCCTAATGGTCTCACTATTATCTGACCATTTGCCCAAAAAATGTTCTATGATAGTAAGGAATAAGGTATAAACCACATTTTATATCTTTTGTCCATATTCTTGAATCATTTTAGAATCTAGTATCTTACAATGTTGTTCATGGGTTAACTAGTTATCCCTACAACCTTTCAGTTGACCTATAAAACCTGCCATAGTCATTTCAGCAATGGATTTATCATTATTCTTATTATCTTTGCAAATAGTACAATGCATTAGAATTCTATGAACTAAGGTAAAGATTTTCCTATCTGTATAACCATCAATATTCCATTCATAAGTTTCTTTACCACTATAGCTGTTTGTTAATACCATTTCTTATTCCTCTAATAAAACATCTTGAGGAGTTGGTCTAGGATAATAATATATCTGCTGAACTAGTTTTTTCACAAACTTTTTTGAAATCTTATTAATTTCATCGGAGAAAATTTCCTTATAATCATCTCCAGAAAGATCATATTCATCATTAAAGACTCAAAGGACTAATTTAAAGACCCTTAAACTTCTCTTCAAGTAATTTTTCTAAATCAGAAATATTTTTCAATTCAAAATCTTTAATATCAGGAGGAGGTTGGATACTAGAAACAGTACCCTCTTCTTGCTCCTTTCCCTTTTCTTTGATATTTCCAAGTTTTGAAATTTCTGAAATTAGTCTTTCAATTCTACTATGAAGAGATATAGTTTGTTCACCAAAAACTCATATAAATATTAGCATAGTTTTTTGTTTTTATCAAAACATTAATATGTTGCAAGGTAATGACTGCAATATTATTTTCAAATAATATTGAAGAAGATGAAAAATAGGAAATTTGATCATCCTTTTCTAGTTGAAAGGATTGCAATGGAGGTAAAATGGATTTAGAAATTTGTCCTGAACTCAATTTATAATCTCTTTCTATCATAAAAATATAATTTCCAACGTACTTTGCCATAAACCATGGAACAAAGCTAATCATTATATTATGTAAAGAGAGGTCTTTATAAAATTGCTCTTGGAAAAAAATTCTCTGGTCTTTATCAAAGTTTTGATAAAACCATTCTTTAACTTGTTTCCATTTAGGTTGGAAAAATTCATTTGCGAACTTCTTTCTTGTTGGTGATCCCAGACTAAAATAGATTTTTTTCTGATTCATTTTAAATACCAGCTGGAAAATTTATTTCGGACTAAGTAGGGTCCAAATCTGGTATAGAATTTGCATTATTTTCTTTATCCAATTTAACTTTATAATTTTCTCGAATATTAGCTCTTGAAGGAGAACTAACAATATAATCAACAGGAAAAATATGAGAAGATATAGATCTAGTAAGTTTGGATGAGAGACTCATATTATCCGCCTAATTCATAATATAAGCATGTTCAGAAAATCTAATTTTAACATTTCCATTGTCATCCTATTCAATTTCAGTAATCTCTGTATTACTATTATTTTGAGGTGGAGCCGCATCCTCAATAACCCACTCTTTAGGGAAATCAATTTCATCCCAATTTATAAGTCATCTAGCGATAATTTTTGACCTAATGAAATTGGTTTCTATTAAAATAGTCTCATTCTTAAAATCCATCATTTTATACATTAGATTCAAAGTATATAATGACTTATAATAAACTCTATAACATATACATATGACCTCTGTACCTGGCGAATAGTTATAACCATGCAACTTTCTGCTTA
>JBDJHY010000014.1:9125851-9136369 GCA_039654485.1 Withania somnifera | reverse complement strand
AGGGTGAAGACTATTCATACAATTTACGTACGGTATTTGTCAACTATGAACTCCGTATTTATTATGTATTGTATGGGATAAAAACCGTAATTCTAGGGATTGTGGTTCACACACCATGTATGGATGATAATTAATGTAATGTTTTGTTTTCGGTTAATTGATTGTTCTTCTATTTTGTTATAATTGCATTTCTAATTATTGGCCGCTTTTAGAAGCAATTCTTTGGCTTGCTAGGTTATTGAATCCAATAATTGTGTGAGTGGACGGGAATAGGAGGAGTGCGTCTATGTTGCTAACCTTAATCCGAGAGTAGTAATATAACTAAATAACTAAGACATGATCATGTACTTAGTTTCTTCGCTTGGGTAATTTAGGGAAGATAGCTTAATGTTGTTATGAAAAGCTAACAACACTCTAATTCAGCATAGTTGTTACTTGATTAATTAGGTGGCTAAGGGACAATCAATTCTTAGTCATAATATCAACCTCTAACTCAACAATCGACGGAACGAAAAGTTCACATTAATTGAAGTTCATACACGTGTGTGTGTGTATAATGCCATTGCCCTAGAATTGTTGTGAATCTTGATTTATACCAATTTATATCTTCATATATTTATTTTTATCTTATATGCACTTTAGTTATACATTAGTGAATACGTTATCTTGAATTCTCAATTTGCACTTTAAGTCCTCACATAGCTTACTTAGTTTAACTAATTATTAATTTACAAGTCACTATATTACTTGTACGATCAGATACGCTTGCGTTTGCTTTTGGATGCAACACTACCCTCTAGGAGCCATTACTCCTGATGCCCTGCCTCCATAAAATAGGCTGGGAACTCCATCCTGCTGGAGCTCCAATTCCAGATCAACACTCAAGGCCCCTCCACTATCGGGAGGTTCTAGTTACAAATCATATACATGGAGACTCCACTCCAAATATAGATAATCACCCTGTGATATACACAGTATAAGAAAACCAAGTCATAAAACTTTTTTTTTGATTTTGTTTCGAAAAAACATTTCTATTATAACCTCTACCCCTCCTAGGGAAAACCACACCGTGTGTGACGCCCGTTCATCGTCACCACAGTTCGAATGCACACTAAAACAAACAAGGAAAATAAAAGGGGCCCTCGAGTCTTGGAAAGGCAGGAAGCCATCAGCTAAGCACAAAACTCACTTGACCGACTACCAATAAATCATCACATATACTACAACCACACAACCACCACTAGCAGATCGGGCACTGTAATCACAACCTACATCTAACTACGTCCCCGTACAGGCCCCGAAAAAGGTAAACAAGCATAGAAAAATTGAAGAAAATTCATGTCGGCTACTTATCAAACACACCAACTGGATGGAATCCAACAAGTATTCAATATAAGACCAGTCTAGAAAGTAGGAAACCTAACCTACCTTGAGGATGGTCAAAAGATCCTACAAGTCACAGCTCCAACAACCTAAGAATATCCCAAAACAACCCAAAATGACAAGAAACATGATCAATGGGTCAAGAGGTAAAGTATGAGACTATATTACACAATACAAATTGGGTCACAAATCAAACCTAAAAAGGGGTAGTGGTCTTCACAACCCATAAAAATAACATAAAAATACTAGCTCCTAGGCCTGAGTAGTAAGAACGCGTTTTTGGAATTTTAGCTTAATTAGACCTTCGAAAGGTCCTCAATTGGAAAAAATAATATTATGGAAAGAGTGAAAAACCTTTCAAAAATAAAAGAGAGAGAGAGAGAGAAAGAGAGAAACCAACCATAAAATGTCACATAATGAACTTCCAAACACTCCCCGAGAATGCACCAACAACTTCCATCAATTATCTAAGGAATACATACCAAAAAAATGATCAACAACAAGAGAGGATTCAAGAAACAATGATGTTGGAAATGAAAGAAATTGCTAGAATCTGGTATTTATAGGCACATGACACAGGCATCACGATTGACTCCAAATGCCTTGTGATTTCGACCAACGGGAGCGTTAACCTATACGAATATGACAAAGGTTCACGGGATCACATTAACAAGAATTAAGACTACGCAAGCATGACAAAAGGCATCACACAATTTCCCTTTAATATATTATAGCAGCTAACCCTTCGCAATCGCGAAGAATAAGAAAATAGCCTTTTGCAATTCTGATAATAGTTATTTTTTTGCAACTTTGAAAAGCTCCAAACAACGGCTCAGAATGGAATCTGGCATGGATTTCAACGAACAAAATATACAAAACACATGGAAACAAGATACAGGATCTAATGTAATTGTTAAGATGACCAACTGAAGACATTTAATATAAAATATTCAAAAAACCAAATGAGATTCCAGATCTAGTTAAATCATTGAAACAACCAACTAAAGTAATTTAAGCTAACATATTCCCAAACCACAATGGATCCAAGACTAACAAAAATCACAATAAGTCACCAAGGCACGAAAAATGACATTGGATACCTCGAGAGGAGAACCATCAACCCTAACAACCCAAAACACCATTCTAAAGTCTATGGAAGTGTCAGACTCCCATTCCAACACTTTGATTACCACACACTAACTCTTAGAAAATTCTCAACTCTTAACAAACTTGAGTTCCACAAAATAACTCATATTCAAAAAGAAAACCCAAAGAGATGAACAAATTGTCCAACTAGAACAAACTTGGCATTTTGGAGCTAATAAAACTATCGGTATCGGATTTCGAGCACATTACTTATAATTCATTCTCAAGTTCCACCATTAGAAAACTAAAACTTCAAAATAGGAAAACTAAGATAAAGGCCAACTGAGCTACCAGGGCACCGAGAAACTAGTTCCCATAATCCATAAATGACTTAGGTCAAATACGAGAAGACTCTAAACATAGAAAAGGTAGAGAAGAACAAAAATTACCAGATAGGTAATTACAATATCTGCCACTAAAATGGACTTTCATCCTCCAAAGTTAAGGAAGAAACAATACCTGAATACTCGAATTGGTTAGGGAGTATTTCCTAGACCTTAGGTAACCTACGAAAGGACAGTTCGTGTCTAGAAACCAGTTGCACTCAAACCCCTCTGATCCCCAAGCGAACTAGAACCTCCCTAACAAGGTCACTAGTTAACCTCTTAGGTCAAACTATATCAAATTTAGCCAACTCACTCTAACACAACACAAAATAAGATCACAACAAAAGTCAATGTCAAAACCACGCTGGTAGATTATGCAGACTAACCAGAAACCCCTACTTTCCTGGAGCTCACCATAGTTTCTACACATTTATACCATGAAAAGAACCCATATACTCATAACCAATCATACATCGCAAGGCTCACAATAACTGACCCTACTGGACCTAAGATTTGAAACCAAATACTAAAGTAAAGGACCGTAACGAATCATACAAGAATAGACTGTAACTACCAGTATAACCTCAAGGAGAACTCATGAACAAGAATACTACTCCATTGCATAAACCACAACCCATAGCCATACACCCAACACCCAACATCAAAAGTGCTCCACCATAAAAACCAACAAAAATCGTTTAAAAATAGAACTATAAGGAAACACACAACAAAGTTTCTCCACACGAATCAACGGACACCCAAACCATAAGGACCACTAAAACCATACAAACACCCCTAGCGAAACTAACCAAAGACACCAGCCAACAAAAAGAAATACCTATACAGATGCTATATGAGTAATCCACCACTAAAAAATTGCATGATCACCCATCGAAACCTCTACAACAAATCATGCTTGAGCATCTATCCCCGAAAAGATTCAAGCATGAAATATAAGAAGAGGAAATGACAAGGAAAAATAAACAAAATTGATAAGAAGTTCCTCAGTGGAAACCCAAACTCCAGGCTCACTACCAAAGAAAATCCTGAACTATCAAGTGTCAAATAAGTCCCAACATTCCTTAGTCGAGATACACCAGGCAAACAAAAGGTAATAGTTATTGAGAAGTAGTCAATAACCACATAAAAGAAAGGAAACTAGCCTCTATTACGAACCACATCAAGGGTAAAAATCTCTATATCTCATTGAGTTGGCCTACCTGTTGTAACCCCAAACAGACAAAGAACACTACCCATACAGTCTATCAACCACTAGGGTTGCACCCACAGGTGTAACGACACTAAGAAATATAGGTAAACATCAGCTTGAAAAGACCTACTTGCTAAACAATGATAGAAAATACATAAAGCCGGTGGTACTATCTTGAATAGTTGCACGGGTAATAGGGCCTAGGCTTTCCCACACCTAGGAAAATCTCTAATCCGGTGACCCAACTCTCATCACTGAAAACAAGATCTAGGCACACCATCTGTAACACCCATGTGGAAATATTTGGCATAATTTCTATTGTCTCTACACAGGAAGCAAAAGTTCTATCCCTCACACAGACACCTGGGCAGTCAAACTAGCTAACACAAACCTGGACCCTAACCCTGAGCATCTGGCGAGCTGCTTACTCCTATCTACGTATGAAACTCGTTGGAAGCCTAATATCGTCGACTACTGTAAACACCACCGTAATCCCTAACCCATAATTGGGTGCCAGAATAACTGCGGCTATGGTGTTGCCTCTTCTCGCTATCCCCTTGGGACTCATAATATAACTCATCAATACTCCTGGAATTATCAACAATATCAAGAAATGATCTACCAAAAACTAGTATCCACTCAAAACTTCTATACAAATACAGTCTCAATCCATAAGCAAAGTGGAAGATTCTCTCTTCCTAAGTAGGAATCAATTCCACTGAGTGCCTCGATAATTCAAAAAATTTGGCCTCATATATTGTAACAAATAAAGATCCCTACAACAAAGTGGACAACTCAAATTTGAGCCTATACCGAGCACTGCAGAGAACATACTTAGCCAAGCAGGCCTTTGAAAATGAGTCTATGTCATCGGCATAGACCCAACTGGCCTGCCACCTCTAAGAACCCTCTACCAATTAGAGAAAGCTCCCTCAAACAGATAATTAGAGAAATCAACCCAGTGCTCATACAACAACTCCAATATCCTCAATATCTCCTCGTATTCCATAATAAATTGTGTGGGGTCTGCCTTAGTACCTTTGAGAACCTGAATAGCATTATACAAAATAAGTGGTCAAGAATATTCCTCATCTCATGTGATCAAATAACTTTGGCATTAGTTTGTTGAGGAAGCAATGGTACTGGAATAGGTGGGGATGCAAATGGATGGACTAACGGATGATTTTTAGCTACAGAAAAACATAGGACATTGAGCACCATATGTTATGCCTTAAGTTGACCTCTTTAGAACCTCTAAAAGAACTTTACTGAACATCATAAGTTTCTACCAAAAAATCTACCTTACTGCGGCAAGCATAGCGGTATATATTACGACTGAGGCATTTTATAAGCCTATTAAATTGGGGGTGGTTGTATAGCAATTGTAGTCTATGGAAAAGATGTTGATGTAGTACCAACGGACTGAAGTCCATTTCTCACCCCCTCTATACCCCAGGGTGAGGTCTCATGTGCATCAGAGGGAGGATCTTTATCAATCAAGGAACTACGAGTATGCACCATTTGTGAAAAGAGTGAAGTTAAATAGGCACTTACTGATACTGACACAAGTACTAGATAGAAGGAGAGAAAAAAAATAGAATTCAATCCTTTAGCTCCCTGTAGCCACCTGAATATAGGAAATGCATATATCTACACCGATCCACAAGACTCTACCATTAGTTTTTTACACTGTTATAGAAATTAAGGAGACATAAGCTTTGTGATGACCCAAAACTAAGATTGTAATGATGCCTACAGCCCCCAGTAGGCTCGACAATCCCTCAGCCTGAAGGAACAAGCAATGGACCGATCCCAGCTAACTATCATAGATACAAGTAGAATAAATTAAGTAGAAAGAGATATACAACAACATACATTTATACAACACCTCTGAGAACCTCATGTCTGTGAAAAAAGGGAGATAACTGCATCAGAGTAACAAAAAAATAATATATATAATAGCTCCAACAAGAAGAAAATACAAACCATTTTCCCTTGATAGGATAAGGAAGGATCCCAACACAGCTGAAGAACTGGCTCCTGCCGGACACTAGAGTCTCACTACGATATCCAAATTCAGCCAGCACCTCTACTCAGGACAATCCCATCCCCTAAGATGACTGAAGCTAGTAACTACACCAAGGAAATGGTATAGAAGTGTAGCATGAGTACCAACAACATAGGATAATAATCATACGACTTGGATAAATAAAATACAAGTAAGATATAATAAGTATGTAAAATGGGTAAGAACAAAAATTGAAAAATAGTACAAAAAGTAGGCATAACAATAAGGAAATCAACCGTAAAGTAAAGAACATAGGTCTAAATACTCGGTTAGCCTAACAGGCAGCTAGAACCCCTAGCTCACGTCACTAGCTCTTGTGAACGTACCTGATATCCATCTCAACTAAATCGATAGTAAAAACAGGTAAATAAGGGAAACAGAAAGGCAATTAACAGGTAAATTCATAGTGTCTTATCCTGCCAATGGATACATACATAAAAGAAATTAAAATAACCTACCTGATGCCCTATCCCGCGGATATGAAAAAAATAGGATATAAAACAAAGCGTAACCTCCCCCGTCATCCCCAAGGAACAAAAAAATAAGAAGAGAAGGGGATAAAAGTGAACTAACACACTCGAACCACCCCCAACCAATATAGAAAGACCTTCCTTCTAGGAGCTCCTCTCCAACACCCACATCAGGGACCCGTCCCTCTAGGAGACATTGCTCATGAGGCCGCGCTACACCTCCAAAAGCCATCGCTCAAGAGACCCCACCTCTACATCTGAGAGACATTGCCCCAGAGGGCCCTTCTGTACAGTCATAAGAGGTGAACTCCATCCCACTAGGATTTCCAACTTCAGATCCACACTCATGGCCCCACCACTACCGGGAGGTTTCTTCTCAAAACAATAAACTAGACTCCGCGAAAATTTTAGATAATCATCTTGTGATATACATAGTATAAAAAAACCATGTTACTGTTGAATTTTAATGAAACTGGCCCGTACCATCATGTGGTCATGTTAAAATGTCACACCTCAAATCCTATTAAGGCTGACCGACACCCGTTGCTGAAGAGGCTTGGGAGAACCAACTATAATTATGTACCTACCATGCATTTTTATGAACATTTAAGGGTACTGTCATGATTGATATTAGGCTTCCTTGAAAAGGAACTACTTTTTCAAACCAAATGAAAATATACATGACTTGCCCATTGGGGCAACAATCCCTAACACATGAGACAAAACCACACTTTACTTTACATAGTATACAAAGCCTCTAAATGATATATAATACTTAGTTAAGGTTAGGACCAGCCACCACCTTACTCTTAAATATAATGCAATACAAAAACATATGAAATCGAATCGGAAAGCCCCAAATCAACCTAGAGATCACCAATAGTTGTTGAGTGTCCAGTGCTCCTATTAGGGAGATCTACTAGATCCTATGCTTGCAACATGAAATATTGGTCCTCCGTGAGGGATGTTAGTGCAAGAAAATGTACTTAACTTGTAAGGCATAAAATAAACACATGTAGGGTAATAAGAGTTCAACAGTATAAAGTACAAATGCAGGGATAACAATAAAGACCACCTTTATATATACTTGTGGAATCATGTACATTACCTTGACTTCTTTACTTTACTTTTTTTACTTTATAATCTTTCTACAACATATATTATTAATGACAAGATGATTAGTCATAAAAGAGGATTACCCATGCTAGGCCTTTTACGCCCTAGGATATGGTCCTCATAAATATAAAAATTTGGATCGACCCATGCTAGACTTTCCTTTAACCCTAGGGATACCACCTGTAATTTTTGGATCGACCTATTGTATGTGTCCCATCAACCCCAGGGACACCACCCAAAAATATACTGATGTGCTTTACGTTACTTCTTTATTCATTGAGATTGTTATTTGTGTGGTCATGGAATTATCGAGCTTTGGGACTGTAGATTTAACAAATGACATATGACTAATCAATTAATGCAGTAACAATGACATAGGGATTATCTTACACAATCAATGAAATTCTTAGGAGTTGAAATAACTCATAGACCTTATTTAGCTAAAAGGAGGACTGGTGTAGCTTTGTATTCAAAGTAGATGTATAGACTAAAAAATAAACACATATTGGGGTATCGAAAAACATTAAGGAACGGGGAAAAAGTTAGTATCTATATTGTAGTTTGTTGGTTGCATTTGTATTTCATTTGCAAGAGAGAGTAACTAGTGAGCTAACTTTTTAACACAAACCAGATTTCATGCCAAAGAATAGAAAACGAATACCCTCGCATACCTTGTTGTATCACTTTGTTACTATCCCAAATTAACTGTCTTACTTTTAGATTATTAATCTACAATAAAGTAAGTAGTAAAACTACTATTAGTATCAAAGCAACAAGTTTAGGCTATTCAAAAGTCACCCAAAAAAGTAACCGGATAGTAGGCATGTGATTCATCAAACCTAGGGTGTTCTTTCAACCCCCTTATTCCCCCATTACTTTTGAACACCTTGGAGATCCATATAAAGTTCTCTAAAACCATTTTTTGTCTCATAACTCACAAAAATCAGTATATAAGGTGGAATGTGTAGTAAGATCACACAACATGAGTTAAGATATGCATTGTTACACTCCCCTTTTACATATCACTACCAGAAAAAATTTTCCCATTGCACATGCAAAAGACAATCCCCACAAATAGTCCAGAACGTCCTTCAACATAACTACATGATATTGGACTCATAATCCTATTAGTTATTAACAAAACTCATACAAAATTCTTCCTTTAAACTTACATATAAGGAGGAAAAAAATAGCTGGCAACTGTACGTTAATTTCTAAAACTAATATCCCAATTTAGCAATCCTTTCAAGAGTTTGAATTACCCTTAAAATTTAAAGAAACAAAAGGGCATAAGATCCTTATCTACAATTAAAATATAGGAAAGCCAGAATGAAGGAAAACTAGTATATAATATTTTAGCCTAAACAACATAATCTCCTAAATTTTCGTTGAAGAATAAAGCTAAAACCAAAAGTACCTTAGCTTAGATTGTCTTTCAAGGGTGTGGGTTTCCTCAAGAACCCTAAGATAAACTTGGGCTTTTGGGGTAGAATTTGGTCAATGTAGGTGATGCACCTACTTAAAGAACCCAGCTGCTCATAAAGTTCAAAGTAGGTGATGCACCTACTTTCTTATTTATGCCTACAATGGGCCTTTAGCTATTGGGCTTTTGGGGTAGAATTTAGATATTAGGATGCCCACTCCTTTTTCCTTTTATGTAACTTATTTCTGGCCTTAAGTAAGCTTAATAACACGGGCTTAAATCTTGTCCATTACACATCTACTTAGTCTATTTCAGTTAAGCAAGTAGGTAAGTCACCTAATTACTTGATTAAGTCAAGAAAGCACCTCAATTTTTTATCCTATTTTTAGGTCATGCTTTCCCTAATTTAACTTAAAACATATATACACCGGATCACCTTAAATATTAGACTCAAATACCACCCTCCAATCCCAAGGTTAGATACTTTCAAATTGAGGATAACATGATCGGGTCAAACTTGATATACGGACAGTCTCCTCAACCTACTTTACCACCACTCATTGTATAGTAAATTAAGATATCATATAGGTATGACTAGTATATGCCGAACATGGGGTGTTACATCCTCCCCTGAAGCAAGTTTAGCCTAAATTTAATTCAACTACTAATGGCACAATACATACCTGTTTAAGCATACTATTTAATGGCCCACTTAAACATTGTTTAACTTTCTCCCCGAATTAAAATAGATTGGGCTATTTGGACTTGATAACTTCGTTGGCCTCCCATGTAACTTCCTCTACTTGTTGGTTCCTACAAAGAACCTTTACTGAAGACACTTTCTTATTCCTTAGCTTCTTAACTTGTCGATCTAGAATAGCAATGGGTACTTCCTCATAAGTGAGATCTTTTGTAACTTTTACATCTTCAATAGGAGTAATACGAGACACGTCACCTATGCATCGACGAAGCATTGAGACATGAAACACCGAATGAACTATTGAAAGCTCTTTGGGTAGTTCAACTTCGTATGCCACCTGGCCGTACCTTCTAATAATTTTATATGGCCCGACGTAAAGTGGGCTCAGTTTCCCTTTCTTACCAAACCTCATTACCCTTTTCATTGGTGACACCTTTAATAATACCCAATCTCCTTTAGAAAACTGTAACCCCTTCTTCTAACATCTATATATGACTTATGCTGGCCCTGGGCTATTTTTAGTCATTGTTGTATCACCTTAACTTTTTCCATAGCTTGTTGCATAAGGTCTTGCCCAAGTATGGGGTTTCACCCAATTCAAACCATCTAATTTGCGACCTACACTTCCTCTCGTATAAAGCTTCACAAGGTACAATTTTTTTACTTGACTTATAGC
>JBDJHY010000014.1:9088817-9102623 GCA_039654485.1 Withania somnifera | reverse complement strand
AAGGGTGGAATGAACACTCCTGATTTGATAAACTATAGGCTTACTGCCAGGTTACTATTTTGGTGAGATCAAGTAGTACCAATTCATTGATTATCTACTAATACTAGATTTACCACTTATTTCATTTTAGATTAACAATCTGAAAGGAATAAGGTTAATTCGTCGTAATATCCAAGTTATACAATAAGGTATGTAAGGCTATTTGATTTATATTCCTAGGCATGAAATCTCATACTTATGTTACTACCAACGTGTGATTTATAACACTTTTCCTACTAAAGGATACATAACAATGGTGCATAATTTTTAGTATATCTAATGACCATATTCCTTCTCATTATGATCCCAAAAATGTTTTATAAATACTTTAATATGTGCTTATTAATAGATATGTGTGTTACTTTTCCAAGTACTAGCAGGTAAGGCAAAACCATTTTTCTCCATTAAGGCACAAACATTTTTCACATTTTTATCTTGCATGAGTCAAAATTATCCTAGACTATTTAAATTGTGTCATATATTGTGTAAATAGTCTACCTATATACTGTCAACATGCTTCAATATTCTATTTGATTATATACTTTATTTTCTCGCATATTCACATGTTATTTTAATTGAATATCACTACCATTTTATTTGTTTATAATCTAACCTCACAGAAACCTTATTTGTTCCATTATACAGCTGATATATCATTACTTGGAATGTACACTTATCCCTAAATTGAATTTGTCTACGTGCTTCATTAATTTCCATGTTCATGTACCCCATTCATTTGGTATCATCTACTAAGTATTTAGATGTCATATATTACTATATAGAGTCCTTACCTCTGTTTTTTGAGGAGATATATATCTTCACTTTATATGCAAATATGCTTCAATTTGAAATGTTTAAATGTTCATTATGCCTAAGTTCCTATATAATAAATTGATGTTACAATTTCCTCCTCTGTCATTGTTGCTACTTCAAGTGTATATCCAAATATATCTCGCTATTGCTTTATAGTCCAAAAGCTCAATAATTTTATGACCACCAAAATAGAAATCACCGAGATTAAAGAAACAATGTTAAATAAATAAGGATATTTATGGGTGGCAGTTCAGGGGAAAAAGCCTAGTATGTGCTAATATACCAACTTATGTATTTTATGGGTTTGCAACTTAGAGTCAAGATCCTAGAATCGGTTGATTCTAATTATTGTATTTATGAGAACAACATACCCAGAGTTAAAATGCCTAGTACATGTCATCCTCTTCAACCACTAATCAGTTGGTTATATGTATCATATGCCTAACAAAGATTAAAAGCAAATAAGAACAAAGAAAAAATATAATGTGCATGATTTCACAAGTATAAAGAAATGTGATTTTCATCCTCATCTATATATTTATATATTGATACCTTATTTTATGTAGCTCTTATTTCACATATGTTATTTTATGCCTTACATATTCAATACATTATATCGTACTAACATCCCTCACAAGGAATGAGACATTTCATGATACATGCATAAGTACTTAAAAAAGTAGATCTCCCCAATAGAAGCACATGATACTCAGTGGTTTTGGTGATCTCAAGGTTAATAGTTTGAAAATATCAAGATCCAATTCTATACCCTAGGTGTTACAGGTTCTTCATATCACAAACGACCCAAAAAGAACCCTTGGTACTGGCGTGCTGATATAGAGTATAAATATAAAATTTCAAATATGATCATTTATCATGTAAAACATCTCTAAAACTTAAGAGAAAAGTATTTATGAATAGATAAGTTAACATTGAGAGTATAAATTCTTTTACAAACTGTAAACCAGAATATTTCTAAATTGTAAAGTTGTTATATCATGATCATTTCTCAAAAGAGTAAAAGATGATGTAAGGGAGTTTCATAAAACTTACATTAAACATGTGAGCATTTTGGAGTCCAATGTCTTAATAACATTAGAGAGTATTTTTATGTACCTTGCTGGGGTATAGAACAAAACTAAATGAGGGTCCACTAATTGAGCCCTTTGTGCTAAAGATATCAACCTCAACTAGCCAAAGAACTTTATCCTAAGCAGTGACTTAGTTTTGGTTATACCTACCAGTAGAATGGGGTACCACCTGGGTTTGTTTTCTAGTAGACTTATTGATCCTTTCTGACATTCAGAGGTTTTATTTGTGCACTTTCCATGTTTGTTGTTAGCTAGGCTTGTTACTACTCTTCTATATTGTTGATGACGTACATTGACATAGTTACTTTTGCATTTAGTAGTTACATTCCCTTTGTTATTCTTTATCTATTTGGTTCTTACTTATATTGATTATTGGACTTCCAAGTACGTGTCACGTGTGGTAATGATCTACTTGTGGATTGAGTATATATTTTCTAAATTTTTATTAGTTCCTTCATACTCTTTAACTTATACTACACCTACTAATAGTTGATCCTTCACATCACTTTTTGGCTATACTAGAGTTACCCTATTTCTGTTTTGCATTATGTGTCACTGTCCTATTTGCTTTCAATTCACTCTTTACATCGCTTATGCTTACCTTATCTCAATCGTCATATAATGGCTACTGGGTACCCATTGTTTTTGGTACTCATGCTACACTTCTGCATCTTTTCCTAATACAAGTTTTAGTATGATTCATCAGGACATACGTGATTGGGTGGACTAGCTTGGTGTTGTTCAAGAGTTACAGAGAGAAAGTTGGATTTAATGCTGACCGTTTTTTTTCTACCTCTACATATATTATTCATGGTGTTTGGATAGATATTTTTTAGTTTTCCCCGTTGTGGGTTATATTTTGTACCTATATGTGTATAGATGCTCTACAACTATGATATTATGTTCTGGGGAGCCTTGTTAAGTTGTGTATTTTTCTTTGTTCTACATCTATTTTTCTCATCATATCCTTTCCTTTTTCTTTTGGGTTCTTGGTACTCGCTAACGGCTACCTGCTCAAGTCTAGGGTTAGGCTTGTCTACAAGTGAGATGTAGAAACTATTAAAACACTATTTTTGGGTTATAACAGAGTATTATCGGAGCTCTAGGTTCATCAGTGTCTCTGGTTATATGATACAAATTTGGTAGAATCCCATGGATTGGCATATAGATGTCAATAAACTATCTTTAGGAGGAGTACAAGGCACTCTTTAGGAAATACTCTAACTTCTTGACTCCTTATTTGCGTCGCATGGTCATTGGGTTTCTTATCACTTTATTTGGCTTCAAACCTTTAAGATAATTTGGAAGATGCCCTAAGAGTTCAAAATGAAAATGGAGCTCTGGAGATTTCACATCAAAGACAGAGTTCGGAGATATTTAGGCTCTATTGGAGGTTACTGTCATGTCAGGTTCCTTCAGAGAATTAGTTTGACCTCTCCATATGATGGCAAAGTAGTTGGTAGCTATAAGACATACCCTCAAGTCGATTCTTAGACAGTTGTCAGCCGTCGATGGGGCCTGTCATGAGACTTAGGGGACTAGTGGTTAGGAAGTTTACCAGGTGATGAGGGTTGGTTGTGATTTATCTCAAGATCAGAGGAACTAACATCCTGGAGATTCTTATATGTGGAAAGTTTGGACTTAAGTCGACAGATTACCTCCCCCCCTTCCCAAGGTTCTTTTGTTATAGCAGCCAAGGTAGAGTAGCCAGAGTTTGGATCTGGCCCATCTATCTCCTCTTTTGAGTTATCAGAATGATTCCATAGTAGTTGACTTATGAAAATGATATGATAGACAGTGATTTTATCGACAACAACGGATTTAGTTTGTCTAGTCCAGTCAGTCAGTTTGAAGTTCTTTCTCAGTCATCCGATAGTGGCTCGGGTAATCATAATAGTTAGCTTTCAGGGCCTTATCTTAAGGTATGTAGGGTCGTAGTATCCATAGTAGTTTAGTTTGGTCCTAGTCAGAGAAGGAGTGGGTCATTATGAGTGTGGTGATCTTGTCCATTGGGAAAGAGGTTGTCTACAACACTAGGCCATGCAGTCAACGGTAATTACAGCCTCAGCTTAGCAGTCATATAGAGTGGATGGTAGTATTAGAGGTTATTTTTATTTTTTCATAGGGCTTGATTCTGTCCAGGGAGTCCCCCAATTATGGATACATTAGTCAGTCATCTAGATAGTAGAGTCTTCTAGCAATTTTTTGCCTTTCAATTTGTGGCTTGGGAAAGGGTGTTTGGATGTGCTATTTTCGAGCTCTAGTTATGATGCCGTTTTATTTTACTCCCTTCCTAGTTGGCCTAATGTGATATGGGTGTGACACAGACTTATATCGTGTTTTTTTTATCTGTGCTTTTTTTAGTGACCTTAACTTTATTTATATGGTATTAGCGTTTGATTGGGGGACATTAGCATTTGATATTAGGGCCATCTTCTGTGTAATTATTTGGTAGCACCTAGGTTGTGATTTTGATTGGCGAGTTGAGTTTTTTCTGTTAGCCTAGGGAGGTGCCTATGATTCCTTGTTAGGTTGTCATCCTATGGTTCAGGGTTTGAGTTCTTTTGTTTAGATGATCTTTACTATAACCTAGATGAGATTTGACCACCTTCACCTTTTCCTACCCAAGTGGTAGGTGTTGTTCGTAGGGTCCTTTTGTTTCCCGTGTATGAGGGGGAAACTTTTAGTGGTGGATCCTAGTGAGGGTTTTGAGTTATTTGGATAGTTTATCCTATAGACATTGTTATTAGCGGAGTTTGGAAATCATTGATAGGTGGTCTTAGTGTCTTTGTCAGGCATGGGAAGGTTACCCTATTCCCCCCTAGATACGGGATTGTTCCACTGTGATTTTACCTTAACTTGTGACTAGTGTTTCTTGATAACTTTATAAGGTCCTTAAGGCTTTGCCGGTTGAGATCTGATGTGTTCAGGTCAGACGCTTAGTCCTGTAGGGGGTGCATATTAGAATTGTTGGTTTGCAGTTTTTTCATTTTTTTGGGTCGATGCCTGTTATCCTATGGTGTCCTTGCCTGACCACAAGTTATTAGTTAGCTATAAATTATGACCCCGTGTAATCTGTGACTCCCATTGGTTTGTTTTAGAGGACTAGGAAAGCAAATTTTGTGAGGATGTTACTCTCTCTCTATCTCTTTATATTCATTTTGTTTGGTTCTGGATAGATTGCCAAAACGTTACTTTATCTTCCACCCATGTCAAGTTTAAATAGGATTGGCTATTATCTCTTGGATTCCCTCAGTTGTGGTTGCTTGTATTTGGTCTTTTTTCCCACATACATGTAACTATTCTAGTAGGCGATAGTGCTCCTTTAGTGGTGGATTGATATTTGTGTCCCAAAGGATTTCATACGCCCATCTATGTGATTGGTTTCTATTCTTAGTCAGTCGAGGCAATTATGTAGAATTAGACCCTAGTGAGTAGGTACTAGGTTGGATTTTTCTGTGATTTCTTGTGTTTGGAAAAATGGTTGGTTTATACTGGTTGTGATCCAGTTTCATGAGTGTGTTCCTTCAGTAAGAGTTTTTATGCTTTCAGGTTATGAGTTAGGGGCACTTAATATTAGAAGGTTATGAATAGGTTGAGTTTATCCCTATTCTTGATTTGGCATGATCACTAGTTTCGGGCATTTGTCTTTTGGATGACGCGACAACTTTGGTTGTTACATTGTTTTGTTATGAGACTATGGCATCTGAGCTTTTTTTTTTTTTTTAAGCAAATCCACTAGGCATGATGCCTAGGTTCTTTTATAAATTAATAAAGTAGCCAAATGTTTACAAGATATATAAAGAAACCTAACACCTTGTGATATCCTTAGACTAAAGGCCAAACTAGGACTCACATTGTCCTTGTTTAGTACTATAATATGATAACCTAACACATAAAGGTCTAAAACTATAAGAATTAAGTTATACATTAATATCAAGCTTAGTGTATAGCCTATGTGTCCGAGAAGCCCTTGCCATGCATGTTTTAGGACCATTTGTTGGTGAAGGTATGGTATTACTAGGTTGCCTCCATATGCTTATTTTTTCAGCCCATGACCTACTTAGCTGGCTTGTAGCTTATTACTTACCCTGGGGAAATATTGGTTACCCGCATTTCAACGCCTATACTAGAACATAGTATGGTTGGAGAAGGAGTATCACCTTTAATACCTAGTTAGTTATATGTTGACTTTGGAATGTAAATTGGTTGATATGGGATGATACCAATGGTTAGGCTTAGTAGCTATCCCCTGATTTAGGTTGGTGGCTATAGAGCTGATCTAGGTAGGATGATTACTTTGTATTCTATTTGAGATATTGTGTATGATTAAGGCGTGTGTGAACCTTTTACCATACATAGACGAATGTGGCTTTTCTGGGTAGTTAGTAGCCCTATGTGATGACATTGCTTTGCTAGATAGTTAGTAGCCCTATATGATAATATTGTGCTCTACTCTGGTGCGATCTTGCGAGTGAATTGTATTGGACTAAGCCAGGATAACTCTATATTTTGCCCTTGTATGGGTCTGTACTTGGCCCTTAACGGGCTCCCTCTTGGTAGTTGTGGCATCTTTAGTGCGATTACTCTGAGCTCGAGACTATAGTTGGTCTAGGAGAGGATGTACCTTGTGACTAGGGCTTGGCAACCATCCTATGTTTTCCAATTACAATCCTTAGACTAGTTTTGTCTATTGATTGGTTCTGTGTAGCAAGCATGCATTAAAATTATTAAAATGTAACTTGATTTTGACAGAATAATAACCGAAAACTAAATTCATATATACTTACGCTTTCCACAACTATGATCATAAGAATTATAGAGCTATTTTCTCAAACCATTTGAGGCTATTTTCTCACTATCATTGTGTTTTCTAAATATTGCCTACATGTCAACAGTTGAGGTTCACCTAGACTTTGATTTTTTCCTAGATGGGTGGACTTTAGTTTCCACTGCAATATGATATATGGGTTGAACCCGACCTTTGGAAATTTTTCTCGATGACTATACTACTAAATGGATTTTATGAGGATTTTTTACGTAGGGTTAGATTCCTCCATGGAATCCCTCACCCCAGGTGGCTATTGGTTAGATTTACTTTTAGGTAGAACTTTCATCCATGGAGAAAGGTATACTAGAGTAGGAGGGGAAAATATATGGAGATGTTTTAGTGGGTCTTCTCCTCTTTTACCGAGGAAGGGGTTCGTATGGGCACTAGTTACTTTTGACACCCCTTTGCATTGCATTCGTTCGTGCTTGGTTATACTTTTCAGGGCTTAAAGAGGGAGTACCTGTTTGGATACTTGGTTGCCTAAGTGTACCTACCAGTAGAATGGGGTGCCAGGTTATTTTGTTTGCTAGTAGACTTTTCTTATTCCCTTCTATCTCAGATAGTTACTATTTGTGCACTTGCTGTATTTTTTGGTAGCTCATCTTGTTGATGGTTTTGTATTCCCTTATTGGTACTTCCTTGTGCTAGTCATATTGAAGCTCTAAGTACATGTCGCATTTGTTCATGATTTTCTTATGGAACAAATATATGTGTATATTTTGTTAGTTTCTTTCATTCATACATTTTAGCTGATGTTGCACACACTAATAGGTGACCCTTCATTGCACTCACTAGCTATTACTATAGTTTCCCTTTATGTTGTACATTACGTGCTAGTGTGCTAGTTACTTTTAGTCGCCCTTTACCATGTTGATTCTTACTTTTTCCTAGTCGGCTTATGATTCCTAATAAGAAACTATATTTTCAGTACTCATGCTACACTTATGCATCTTTTTATAATGCAAGTCTTAGTACGGGTCATTAGGACAGACACGATTGTGCGGACTTGCTTTGTGTTGTTTAGGAGACTCGATGAGCAGTCAACATTCATGCTGGCTGATATTATTTCTATCTTCACAGTTGTCCTAATTGGAGTTTAGATAATGGTTTGTAATTTTTCCCATTGTGGGTTGTATTTTGTAGCTTTTTATATATATATGCTCTACAACCACGATACAAGGTTCTGCGTAGTCATGTTCAGTTTTGTATTTTCTTGTTTTCCTTCTATTTCTTCTCTTCGTCTCCTTCCTTTTTTTTGGATTCTTTATACAAGCCCACCGCTACTTTCTCTAGATCAGAGTTAGTCTTTTCTATATATAGGATGTAGACTCCATCACAACTCGGTTTTTGGGTAATGATACATCTATTATAGTTAGAATAGAACCAGAAGTTGTCTCCAATAAATTACTCATCTATTGTAATAAATGTGTAATCTGTTGGATACGACTTATGGTTCCATCTAATAGGTATAACAGGCATCCAACATATTAGTCATTTGTTGCAATGGGTTAGTTGTCTGTTGCAATAGGTTAGTCATTTGTTAGAACAAATATCCTAATATGTGGATGCATGTTATAGATGGAATAGAACTAGAAGTTGTATCTAACAAATTAGTTATTTGTTACAATAGTTATATCATCTATTGCAACTGATGTGTCATCTATCGTAATAGATACCCTAATGTATTAGATGCTTATTTCAGCAACTCAATTTGTTACATAGTATTAGTTAATATTTTTTAAGTGATATGTGATTAGGTACCATTAATAAAGGACTTAATAATAATAAGGGTTTATTTTTATGGTGTATTGATCGAGATAAACAATTGATTTATTTAGTGTTGGCAGGATTGTTACATGTTAAAGATGATAATGATGACTCTATTAAGAGATGTTGTCTATGATAATTTTGTGAACTTAATCACCATTCACTTTGGAATTAACTGTCAATCGAAAGATCTTGTTATCAGTTATATACATAGTTCGTTTGAAAATCAGGGGGTCTTTCCTTTTAAGATAATTGATTAAGTTTTTTTTTGTTCATATTTGGTTGATGCAGTTCGGCACATTTAAAGGTATGTGTGGTTGAAAAATCAATATAGAATAACAATTTAGCACAAGACCAACAAGATATATTAAATGATGAATTGGATGATATGGATATGCATATTCCATATATTGAACAAAGTGGGAATGAATTGGATATGCCATACTATGGGAAATACAATTTATATACCTACAACTATGGTTGCATGTAATACAACAGGTAGTTCGTAGTCATTACAATCTACTCATGTTCAATGTGATGAAACAGGTTCTTATAACAGAATGTCATTTAAGAACAAGGAAGAGCTAGTATCCTCATTGAAAATGAATTTCTTGAAAAAATATTTTAGACTTAATAAGGTTATTAATTCAATTATTATTTATTGTTTTAACTATGCACGTAATGTGAAACTCATGAGTTCCAATAGATTCTATAAAATAACATATATAAAGTATCACACATCCGGGACAAATAATATTACTAACCATAATTTTCATTCCATAACTAAAGTCATCGAAATATACTTTAAAGATAGGTTCACCAAGGGTAAAAGCCTATTTACAAAAGAGATGGGTAATCAACTCCACACAGATGTGTCATTTAAGGTAAGTTATTAGAAGCTTTATAAGTAAATGTAAATTGAAAAGTCTTTGGTTAGGGGAACACATAAGCACAATATGTTGTTCTTGATGTGCACCATTATATGATTCGGTCTATAAATCCAGGAAGTAAGAAAGCATTAAAGATTGATAAAAATGGAAGGTTCAAGTACTTTTTTGTCACCTATATGGCGTGGATACTTGGTTTTTCTCAAATGCGAAAAGTCATTACCATTGATGTGACATTTTTGAGGAGAAAGTACAAACGATTGTTAATTATAGCACAAGGTACGAAGAAATATAACTTTCTAATTGCATTTTGTATTATAGACAAGGAGTACGATGAGTCGTATATATATTCATTTGAAAAATGGAAAGATTTGTAATTGACACTAATGAGTGTGCATAATTTTTGGTAGACATCTAAATATCCAAAAGATGGCTTCAATTGTCTACCCTACAACTCATTATGGTTGTTATATGAGGCACCTTGGGAAAAAATATTTGTAACAACTTTTACAATTTGAAGGTCTGTATCATTTTTTATAAAACAGCAAAAACCTACCATAAAAATGAGTTCAATGATATTTTCAATTACATAAGAGATATGGTAGAACATCAAAACATCTTGAACACATTGAATTTCACAACTGGAGCAGGGAATCTTACAGGAAAAATAGGTACAATACTATAAATTTTAGTGAGTTGTTTGAGTTTATTTTAAATTGATTCCTTATTGACTATTTATTCATTTGTATAGGTATGATATTATAATGACAATATGTTTGAGTCAATCAATTTAATGTTTGACATTGAAAGAGAATTTTCTATTGTTGCTTTATTTAGTACAATAAATATGAGGTTTATAGAAAAGTTTTATGAGAGGTGTATGGAGTTTTCAGCTCACCAACCATCGTTTCTCCATACGTTTGAAAAAATATCAAAGGTCATCTACTTGAGAAACAAGTTGTTGACCCATCAAATTTTCAACTTCAAGTTTAGGGTTATCGGTCATGGTGAAGTTGCTACAATAGATCTGCAAGAAAAATATTCTACATGTAGAGTTTTTTACTTTGATAAAATTCTTATCTTCATGAAATGACAGTGCTTTGATTTAAGTATTTTAAAAACTTTAGAAGGTGTATGTATGAGTATTCATCTTCATATTATACATCAGAGTGATACATAATTACATATTGTGAGGCAGTTCATCATGTTCCTCCTAAAAAAACTTCAAATGTTCTTCTGGAGATTTTAGAGAGAGAAAAACGTCCTTTATGTATTGATCCAATCAAAATCAAATCAGGAAGAAGACATAAAAAAGAGGCATAAAAGAATTACTTTTAATCAAAAAAGTTACTGCTCTAAATATAAATCTCTTGTCCATAAAAGAAACACATGCCCAGACCTTAATGCTCCATAGTTGATAAACTTGCTTTGATTTATTTTTCTTCATTATGTTGTAATATTTATATTGTTGTTGGTGTTTTAAAAAAAACTTTTGTGTTATTTCACTTGATGATGTTAGTGACCTTGATTTACTTATATAATATATTTTCATCTAGTTATAAATTTATGATATATTTGTAATGATTAATAAACTATTAAAAATAAATTAAACAGAATGCACTTCAGTTCTAGTATATGTGAAATATAATTGGTGTAATCAAACAAATTTTGCATCTATTACTTCAAATGACATAATTTGTCAGAACAAATGCCATAATCTTTTGTAATAAATACTATCTCTATTGTATTTAATCAAACAGATTATACATTTGTTGAAACAAGTTAGAATTTATTATAACAAAAATCTTCTTCTGTTTTATTAGATATGACATTTATTGGGAGTAATTAAATAGATTTTACATTTATTTTAACAAATTAAGAATATGTTGCAACAAATGTCTTACTATGTTGCAGCAGATACAATATCTATTAGAAGTTGTCAAACATATTATAGATTTATTGCAATAGGATATGAATCTGTTAAAAATAAAATAAAATATTTTGTTGGGAGTAATCAAAAAAATTATACATTTGTTGCAAAAAGTTATGAATCTTTTGCAAGAAATGTATAATTATATTACAATAGATACAAAATATGCTGGAAGTAATCAAATAGATGATACATCTATTGCACAAATGTCATATTCTGTTGCATCAGAGACAACATTTGTTGAGAGAAGTCAAACAGATTCTATATGATTCTTCATGATATATGATTAACTAAGCCTAGTAGTTCTAAATTGAGTGATACAATGTGAAACTTCCTTCAATCATGCTAAGAGATCAACAATATCATTTAACCATGTTTAGTCATTATATAATATGTCCATATTTCACAATTGATGAATTAGCTAGTAATTCATCATGATAAATGATCAACTAAGCCTAGTAATCCTAAATTAAGTGACCAGAAATATTATTTAACCATATTTACTCATCAAATAATATAAATATAATTAACACTTCATGTGTTATCTAGTAATTCATCATGATAGATGACCAACTAAGCCTAGTAATCTTAAACTGAGTAATCAGTTGATATGAACCATTCCATTTAACCATGCAAAGTGATAAAAATACTGCTTAACTATATTTAGTCATAAAATAATATGTTTCTATTTGATACTCGGTGAATTAGCTAGTAATTTATAATGATAGATGATCAACTAAGCCTAGTAGTCCTAACTTGAGTGATCAATAGATGTGAACTACTTCATTTAACCATGCTAAGTGATAAAAATGTTATTTAACCATATTTAGTCATCAAATAATATGTTAATGTTTAACACTGAATTAGCTAGTAATTCATCATGATAGATGATTTATTAAGCCTAGCAGTCCTAAATTGAGTGATAAGTTCATGTTAACTACTTCATTCAACCATGTTAAGTAATCAACAATATTATTTAACTATATTTAATCATTAAATGATATGTCTATGTTTAACACCTGATGAATTGGCTAGTATTTCATCATGATAGATCATCAACTAAGCCTAGTAATTCCAAATTCAGTGATTAGTAGATATGAACTACTTTATTTAACCATGCTAAGTGATCAAAAAATTATTTAATCATATTTATTCATCAAATAATATATCTATATTTAACACTTAATCAGTTAGCTAATAATTTATCATCATAATTATTATGCCTAGAAGTCCAAAATCCAGTGATAAATTCATGTAAGTTCTTCATTCAACCATGCTAATTGATAAAAAATATTATTTAACCATTTTATTCATCAAATAATATGTCCATGATTAACAATTTATAAATTATCTTATAATTCATCATGATAGATGACCAACTAATCCTGTTAATCCTAAATTGAGTGATCAATCGATGCGAACTGTTTCATTAACTGTGCTAAATGATCAAATCATTTATAGAACTATATTTAGCCATAAAATAATATGTCCATGTTTCAAGTTTCACTATATGTTGTAAACATCTAACATCTATTTAATTTATTCTAATAAATTTCACGATCTGTTACAATAAATATGCAATATATTGTAACTAATCCAACATCTTGTCATGCCCATAGCTAGGATGGGTGGACATTGAGGAACTAAACAAGCACTTACTAACATATATTACACTCATGCTAAAACTTTACACTAATATGCAATGAAACAGGTATCATGATGTGTTTACATAAATGAAAACATAGATAACTGCAACCCCTCTAGGACAAATGTACAACAAAAACAAAACTATATCTAAGAATCATCTAAAGAATCTGTATTTGAAAATCTAATAAATATTCTGGACAACTTCCTAACATATATATTACAAGATATGTACATATAAGCTAAAATGTAGGACCTCGATATCTGATAACTCGACACTAGTCTACTGTAGATTTTTGATCTTGTCACGACCCGAAATCTCGGGTCATCATAGCATCTATAATCCTCCTATAGACAAGCCTAATCCTACAGCCCAGAGCTATGCACAATGGCCTATAATCTATCAACACAAACAAAGCATCGAAGGAAAGTGTAGATGATACATAAAGCCAACAAGGATTCATACAAAACCCGAATCTCAAAACCTAGTGTTAGAGGAAGAAAGGAGAAAAAAGATACAAAATATGAATCTCCTATAAAAGATAATACAAACAAGGCCTGTTGTGAACCGAATAAAACAAGTCAAAGTCAAGGAAACCACTGTCGGCTCGGACGATAAAGCTCACTGTAATCTCGACAAGTCAGTTAGGTCTATTACGTACGATCTCGACATCATTAATAACCCCTGCCGATATCGGCACTACGGAAAAAGGAACAGAAATGCAGCAAGAGTACTATAAAAGGTACCCAATGGCCATCATCAGCCGACTAGGTTAAAATATCATACAAGTAATAAAGGGAGGA
>JBDJHY010000014.1:8946036-8957892 GCA_039654485.1 Withania somnifera | reverse complement strand
TTATATGGACTTGAGCAATCCTCCCCTCATGAGCTAGCTTTTGGGGTTGAATTAGGCCCAGGTGCCGTATCTTTACAATGTAGAATTTGAATGAATACCCTTACGGTACCCTGACTCTTTTCGCAATTGTGTTGATTCATTACATGATTTGTAGCAGAGAAATAGAGGAAATAAACGTTGCACATAAAATGGGACAAAGGAAGTAAGCCGTTTTCTCTCTTATTTCTCTTCCTTTTCACGGTTTTCAGGACTTAGCACCTGATATTTTGAAATATTTTTCTGCCAAAAAGAGTTCTTCATTTATTAACTCAAGGAAAAAAGATGGAATGTGAAAAGGAGAATAAAGATGCTCCAGTGTTAAAGAATGGAAAGAGCTGGACCTGAGTTGAGTGATAGAGTGTGTTGAAGCTAAAATTCCAATATCCATAAGCAGCACTTTGACGCAAGGTTATCTCAGCAAGCTTTCCCAGCCACCATGCATACCTGTTCTAAACAATGGTCATTGTTGAGCTCTCATTAATATTGAGCAACTGCATATTATTGTATTTTGCAAATGTTCATATGCTTATCCTGACAGTAATAAACAAAACACAAAAGAAAAAAGAACCCTCTTCTAGTAGTTACCTTCGCAGTTCTTGTTCCTCAGTTCCATATACTCGTACAGTCCTCATGAGAGAGAATGTCTCTTGGGCAACCTACATCATATCAAAGGATATAGTTGAATATTTAACTTACATTGTATAGGGAGAATGGACCAATTTAACTTCTTAAGATTACTTCATTGGCACAAGCAGTGTACTCCTGAATTAATTTTGCTGCTTTCTTCTGGTATCTATGAAAAGAAGAAGGAACGGATATAGAGGATTAGAAGAAGTAAAACAACAACAAAACAACCAGTATATTCACAAAGTGAGGTCTGAGGACGGTAGAATGTACGCAGTTCGTACCACTACCTCAGAGGTGAGGTAGAGAGGGTTAGAAGAAGTAGAAACCATAAATTGCACTAATTCTCAAATATAAGTTTTCTTCACCTACTCGAACAAAGTATTCTGGTAGATTCATATAGAGACTACGCTAAATGAAAATGTGATGTAAAGAAGAGATATCAATTCTAAAACTAGAATTCACATGACTGTGGATGGCAAGAACTCCATGTTCACCAATGACCAACTATGCCCTTGCTTTTCTAGGCCAACCGAGAATACTGATAAATCCAAGGACAAGGATGAAGCTTTGGAAGCACCACGAAGGCCATTCACAAGGTCTGAAGCTAGAGAGAAACAAGAGAAGGTGGCTAGACTTCGATGGTTGATCAAAAAGGTACTTATTGTGGAAGAAGAGCTCAAGCCTTGTGGAGAGGAGTTGGATAAGTGCTACACTCATTTTATGGTCTACGTCCAACTCTAAGATGAGGTATATTGAAGAACTAGCAATGATAGGCCTAAATGAGGCACCTAAGTACGCCTACAGAGGGCCAACATGGAACCCAAAATCAGTCCAAAAGGGAGGAGCATTCACATCTAAGAAGTGGAAAGGAGGAGTTAAAATTTCCCAACTTTTGTTTCTAGTCAGCTATGGACAATTAACATGCTTTTTCTAGTTTAGTAGTCAAAGTTTTCTTATTTCTTTTTAGGAGTTATTCACATGCTTTCCTAGTTTACCAGTCAAAGTTCACTTATATATTTTCATTGTTAGGTTTAATTACTTTTCCTTTTCTCAAAGGACTTGTTATCCAAAGTAGTATAGAATTTGAATCACAACCCTCTTGGGAGAGCTTTTACATGATCCGCTCTAGTATAAAATAGGAGCTTCTTTAATTATTTTTGCTACACATTGTTATTATACAACTTTGAGAGTGTCTTTTTTTACAACTCTGAGTGCTGCCTACTAGATATTTATCTTGCAACCTTATAAACTTGATATTTTGGTTCTTATTCTTCTGACTAAAGAAGGTAAACTAGTCCTGTACTTATGATTGTTTATGATTATTCAATTGGGGGTCTAGATCGCTTTTACTATCTAAGAGGTTGAATTAAAAACTGGTGGTAAATAAGTAGTCTAAACCCACTAATTTTTGTGCACTATGATCAACCAAGGTTTTTAGCGCATCATCTTCAAAATTCTTGAATGTATTCTATCTTTCTTTTCTTTTCTTTATTTTCACTATTTAAGCTTCCACATATTTATTCTAGTTTCTTTGTCTTAATCTCGCAACCAACTCAATTCCTATCCAATAGTATCGGAGCTTCTATCAAGATTTCATACTTGGTAGCCTTGGGAGTTGGGATTTTCTTGAGTAAGAAGCAAAAGAAAGTCAAAGAAAAGGAAATCTATCTGAAGTGCCCAAAATAAAAAAAGTTATAATTGCTCCAAAGAAAAATAGTCGTGGGGCAAGAAACCTTTTTTATAACCGTGGTATCTGGACCAGTTGTCGCGCACCTCGACTAATTCCATGGAATACCTGTCACCTCCCACCAACAACAACTATCAGGTAGCTCTGTCCACCAAGGCTAGAACATATGAGAAGAAATCACCTAGTGTTCTTGTCTCTGCTGGAAATTGAACCTAAGACCTCATAGTACTCAAACAACGTCATTGACCACTAGGCCACATCCTTGGCGCGAACATTTTTCTCCTTAAAATTTAGAGTTTCAATTGCTAAAAGATTAAGATACTTTGCCGAAATTTAGGTTTTGAGAATCTTAAGTTTGTTGATGGTTCTTGATTTCCAACATCAAGAAGGAAATAAAAATAGGGGAAAAATTGAATTTTTCAATTTCCTTTTGATAAATCGGTCTTATTTCTTGTCTCATTAAACGTAATCTTTATCGGACTTGGTGAGATTTATTTCCTTCCATTTTCTAATTCTAAAATGTTGTTAATAGTAGGTTTATATATAAATCCTAAAGAACTATAGATAGTAAATTGAACCGAAACGGTTGTTATTAGTAGGTATATATATCTATCCTGAAGAACTATAGGTAGTAAATTGAACCGAAAACCGCAATAGAGAGTGAGATCAAGAGAGGGGAACAAAGTAAATTGAGAAATCCTTGTTTTATTGACATGCTATTAGAGATGTCTCAAATAGGTAGTGGTATGAATGGATGGCTTGTCGGGGGAGGGGCAAACTAAGGGGAAAAATGACACTAACTTGAATGAGGTGCTCCGAATAATGACCACACGACCGGAGACAATGTATCCACCCTAATGGACTTAGGGAGGACGAACACCATGAACATAGCTGTGTTGAGGAGAATCAATCAAAACTCAAGGCCTCAAGTTAGTAGACGAGTTGTTTAAGCTCTTTGTGTCCAACAAGAGGAGCGATTTATAAACATTGAGAACGAACTTGAGGAAGTTTACCAAAGAAGGTTCGACAGAAGGAACCACGAGCTAGAGCTGAAGGTGGCAATCTTAGTAGTATCAAAAAGAAAATATGTACTTCTAAGGGGACCAAGAGATCCATACTTATAACTTGGAACAAGAGAGAAAATCTTCGATTGCTATGATCTTTCAAAAGGTAATAAAGTTAAACGTGTTTGTGGTCGAATTTACTAGTTATGCTCCAATTTGGTGGAAGAAGTTTAATAGGGATAAAGAAGACACGGAGAACCACCTTTGCTACTTGGGCCGAGATAAGAAGAGTTATGAGGAAGATATTTGTGCCATCACACTTCTGACAAGAAATACAACAACGCCTTCAAACTATTAGACAAGGATTTGATGTCCATAGGTGAGTACTTTAAAGTTATGGATCTGACTATGATCCAAGATAATTGTAATGAGAATGACGAAACCACTATAGCTAGATTCCTTCATTGTTTAAATAGAGGTACAACTGCTGGAGTAAAATTATAGTAATATGTAAACTCAGCTGAGTTAGTGAAGTTAGATGTAGAAGTAGAAAAGAAAAATAAAAACAAGAACAAGCTAGCTCATGGAGAAATTGACCTACTACAGCTCCAAGTAGGAACTGACTGAAACAAGAGGAAAACGACTCCTAGGACTCAAGATGATAAAGGCAATGGAAACTTAAAGTCCAAGGATGGAGGTAAGCCTTTTGATTCTAGATCTTTTACTCCTTCTAGTTGTAATACCTCAGACTTTTGGGCTAATGTTAAATTCTTTTAACGTGACAACTTAACCGCAACTTCGGAGAAAATGGATGTACTTAGGTATAAAGTCAAGAATTTTAGCTTGGAATGGTAAAATAAAGGATTTTTAGTCTAATGAAATTGAAAAGATGCAAGTTTGGAAAACTGGGCCAAGATAGAGTTGCAGCCGCATAAGTGACATGCAGGGCGCGTGTGGTGATGAAAAGTTGAACTTCAATGATCAAGATGCGAAACCCACAACAGACCACATGTTGGACATATGGTCCAGTCCACATGTACTGTATGTGAGGTCTAAGGATGTTGAAATTCCAAGATACAGGTGTTCATGCGAGAAGCAACATACGGACTGCATGTTGCAGATACATCTGCATTTTGGAGATACACCTGCATGTTCATGTCCAAAAATGGTCCAACAATATGAGCTACTGGACAGGATGCTGAAGCCACATAGACTGCCCCCATATGTGACATATGGCTCATATGTGCAGGGAAAAATTTGATGGGAAACACAGATACACACGCATGTTGAAGACGTGGGTCACATGTGGCCACCGCATATCGAATCTGATAGGGTTTATACATTCAACTTTTTCTGAAAAATTCATTTGAGTTTCATTTCAATAGAGCTTTGGGTGATTCTCTCTCTCTATTTCTACTCCTCCCACCCTCAAGGTAACTGTCTCCTTACATTTCCTTATTAATTTTATCACCCTTACGCAATTATTAACATCAATTCCTCATTGGGTTCTAGCAAACCAAGAGTTTCTCCTACAGGGGTTCAAGTGAAAGATTTGATACTTTTGTTCATCATTTGAGGTAATAATCCACTTCGAATTTCATGCATGGTTCATTATCGACATTTTGAGCACATTATATTTTAGGACTCATGGATGGTGATTGAAAGCCATTGTCTCTATTTTTGAATAATAGAACACCAAGTTGACTTAGTGTCTGAATCTTAACTTCCAAATAGGCTTGTTTATACGCGCAATTCCACGGAGACAAAGAAATAGTAAACGCAGGGATATGAGCTACTTCATAAGGAAATTGTGAGAGAAGCAAGAGTGCATGCTTTGTGTCCGTACTATTGGTGCCGAATAAGGATGGGACTTAGAGGATATGTCTAGTTGTCTCCCCATCAAAAAAACAATGATAAAGTATCGTCATCATATTGCTTGTTTAGATGATATGTTTGACCAATTGCATGGTTCTAAAAAATTCTTTAAAATAAAGTTAAAGGGGATAAGTAGAAACAGCTTTTAAAACTAAATATGGTTTGTATAGCGGCTAGTGATGTCCATTAGCTTAACTACTACGCGTAATACTTTCATGAGGTTAATGAACCATATCTTCAAGGATTTCGATTTTTTTGATGATATTCTGATTTTTTTCTATCTTTAGAAGGGAATACTTTTTAATGTGCTTAGGGTGCAGCTATTGTATGCAAATCTTTCCAAGTGCACGTTTTGTGTGGAGAAGGTGATTTTTCTTCGTTTTGTGGTTAGTTTCTGTGAGAAAACAAGAGTTTAAAAGAAAACTCAGCTTGTTATTCCCCCTACCTATTGGGACTTAAATAGATAAGTTGACATGTCCCAAAAAGAAAGGATTTCACTACAAATTAGTACCTAATTATAGTAAGAGTCGATCAAGCTACCTACTATATTTACACATATGCTACAAAATGTTCCCAGGAAATACTCCTCCTCAAGTTAGTGCATTCAAATTATATGTACCGAATTTGTTACATATATAAATCGTTCTGGCACCGACTAGGGACTTGATGAATATATTTACAAGTTGATCATTTGAATGCATGAACTTTGTGACGATGTCACCTTAGAGTATCTTTTCTCAGACAAAATGAAAATCAATCTCTATGTGTTTGGTCCTCTGGGAAAAACTGAATTTGATACTATGTGAAGTGCAGATTCATTATTGCCACATAAGTTCAATTTCTTTATTATCTCCAAATTTCAACTCCTTTAGTAGTTGCTTGATCCATATGAGTTCACAAGTTGCCACTAGCGTAGCTCAATATTCTTCTTCTACCATAGATCTAGCAACCACATTTTGTGTCACGCCTAGAGCTCACCCCTCGAACGCGATAAGTCATCCGTAGGCACCAAGTGGCCCGGAAGTACCCTTTGGTTCTGGCACAGCTCTATTCACTCTTTCACTCAACAAAAGCAATAGATATAAATAGTAATAGCAGCCATCTCTCATGAATCAATATATAAAGGTAATAAAATAAATACTGGAAACTGCAAACTCAAATCTACTACATCACTATTTCTAAAAGCCACTACACGCTGACTATTTAGTTTCTAGAACAGGCCCTAACTAGCTTTAAAATAAGAATGAAATAAACTCTAAATCTCAAACTCTATCAAGATAAATAAAACTGAATAAACTGGTCCCTAGATCATGCGGATTCACCAACTTCTACTTCTACATCTGCAAGTCTCGTCAACCCAGAGCGTACGGGTGGCCGGCCGGATCTGCATGGTATAAACATGCAGCATAGAGCATGCATCAGTACTTCGCATGTACTGAGCATGCAGGAATGCGACAATACAAGCTATAACAACATGCGAAATATGCTATGCAATGCATGAACAGGTTTAAATAAAATTTTCAACATCAATAAGCAATAATAACAACAACAAACTCAGTATATTCCCACAAAGTGGGGTCTGGAGAGGGTAGAGTGTACGCAACCATACCACTACATCAGTAAGAAACATATAAATATCTTTAATTTAAACTTATCTTTCAAAAGTACAAAATAGACTCAACTAAATAATTCAGATTCATCAGTTTTAACAAAATAAATCTAAAACTTAGTTAAAACCCTTCATCAACACTCTCACTACAGACTGACACAAGCTATATTGAGAGGTTCTATAGCTGACATACTCCACGCATTATAACTACAAAGTCCAACATATAACTCTATGTTGAATGGGCTCCCTAAACCTTGACAGGGCAAAAGGACCCTCAGTTTTCCTAGTGGATCCACCAATCCACTCAAAATAGGCACTCATTGGACCATATCACTCAATCCTACATTCGGTGGCATATGTTATAAGATAGGGGTTTTATGCTTGAATCCTCTCGATTCTAATAATATTCCCAAACTAACAACATCTGACTATTACACTCTCAACTAGTGGAACATAATATAAAAAACCAACTAGCCAAAACATTCAAGTTCAGCCTCATTGGGCAACACTCTGTCTAATAGACATCAATTCATAAAGCATTCTTCTTTCCTCTCAACTAGTATTTCAAGTTGAAAACATTCTTTTAATTACTTCTGACTCTCAGTTGGGCTTAATTAGCCAAAACACTTAAATTTCAGAAAATCTCGGGAAATAGGTTTGAGACCATATAAAAGTCAAGTAAAATCATGAAAAGTTAACACTCATTGAAATTTTAGGACTTTACCATGAGGACATCATAACTTACGAATTTTGACCATACGTTACACTATTTCTACAACCTCATGATCATGACCTTATATATATATATATAGTATGCAAACTTCATCAACTTTAGACAATGTCATCAAGGATCATGCATTAGAGGGAAATCTCAACATACAATATAATTAAGATAACCCTGAAATTCTACTACCAAATCTCAATTTTGAAACCTGAGTTTTTGGGTACAATGGTGGAAGGAATCCTTGCTCATTAGCTCAGATACCTAGTAGGAGCACCTTCTACGGTTGGAATAAAAGAAAGATAGTTTGCAGTTGAGTCCTCTACTGGAACCCTAGCTACTCCTCTTGAGAGAAAACCTCGTAGAATATTTTGTCTTGAATGAAAAGTGCTGATAAAAGTTGAGGCTTTGGATTTATATACCCCTTTCAAGTAAGCCTAAAACGAGGCATTGGATTTAAAAAGGTACAAAATGTCCAAAATAACCCATAAAAAATAGATTAAAATTGGAATAGGGATGCTTCAAGGCAAGGTTGACGGTCAATCAACTCATTTGGCTGTCAATTGTCTCGACTCTCATCGAACCCTGCCAAATCTCATAGGCTACTAGAAATTTAGGAATGGCTTGACAACGAAGACGAAGGTCCGTCATCTCACCGTGGAAACTGGGGACTTCGACTGAACTACTGGATCAACTCAACGAGGAGGTTGATGGTCCGTCATCTCCTTTGAAGACTGTCATTTTCCTTGTAGAAGCTTGGAACAGCACAGATCTCTAGGGAATTTCACTAACTTCCTTTATTTAGCTCAAACTATGCTTAGAATAATTTTCAAGGTGTAACAATATCTCCTACTTGCGATTATTCATCCTCGAATGAAAGTTCAAGCTTGGAGGGATCAATTTGACAACCCAAAACTTGGAGGACTATTTTGACATATTGACTTACTTTTTGGGCTCAATTGTATTTAGTAAAATTAGACTAGTATAAATATCTAGTCTAGCATTATTTTTTTATGAATATAGAGAGCTCATAGAGCTTGTAGGTCAATGGTAGCTTAGGGATAGTTTAGCTTAGAGTAATCTCATAGTTGAGCGACTAAGGATGGATCCCCGTAATTGTTCGTCGTAACTTCTTAATTCAATTGACCATTGAGTTACCCGTTTGTGGATTTGAATTGGTTTCTCGTGTTAATTGAATTGGGTTTTGCAATCAATTTATAGGTTTAATTGGGAGGCGAGGGTATCAAGTCCCTATTCTTCCATAAATCGTAGATTCTTGTGAAATTCCCCATATCCTTTTCTCTTTGATTTCTTTCTCCCTCGTTTTTCATGCACTTCGTATATCAATTTGCATCACTTTAGTACAGTTGCTGCGTCTTTAATTAAAGTCATTAAGAAGGATAAAGCTTTTAATTAGGGTAAAGAACAACATCACGCATTTAATGTTTTCAAAGATAATTGTGTTTTGCTCTTTCTTACAATTACCTCATTTTAAAAATCCTTTGAGACCAAATTTGATTCTACTAGAAGAGGTATTAAAGTTGTTTTAATGTAAGATTCTAAGCTTATGTTCTTTTCGTGAGAAATAGAGCCACTTTAAATTATTCTACTTATGGTTGTGAGTTGTACGCCTTTCTAAGGGCTTTGGCTACTTAACAATATTAGTTGTGGCAGCGAGAATTCGTAATAAAGTTGAGCATGAGACTTTAAGATACTTGAAAAACCAAGGTAAATTGAGTAGAAAACATGTAAAGGAATCAATTTATTAAGACATTTCCTTATGTGATATCATACAAACAAGGAAAGGAAAATGTGGTGGTTGATGCACTATTCATACATAACGTTCTTGCCTCAACGTTGCTTCTATGTTAATGGGATCTGACCGAATTAAAGATTTGTATGTTGATGATTCAGATTTTTGAGCTACTTGTGGTGCATGCTTAAAGGGGCTTTTTGAGAAGTATAGTTTAAAAGATGGGTTTCTTTTTAAAGAAATTAGTTGTGTACCCATCTGCTCATTACATAAAGCTTTTGTTAGAGAAGTACATTGTGGTGGCCTTATGGAACACTTTGGAGTACCAAAGACTTTAGACATACTTGTTGTAGAAGTCTTTTGGCCTGGTATGCGAAAGCATGTGGCAAACTTTTGTGCACAACATTTAGAAAGTAAAATAGGCAGTCCGATGCACTAAAGCTCCCGCTATGCGCAGGGTCCGTGGAAGGGCCCGACCACAAGGGTCTATTCTACGCTGTCTTACCTTGCATTTTTGTAAACAAGCTAAATCTAAAGTTTTACCGGATCAACTTTATACAACTTTCATTGTTCCTATTTCACCTTGGATTACATATATTTATAAATTTTGTCAAGGTTGCCCTGAACTGGGTATGGTAAAGATAGCATTTATGTTGCGGTAGATAGGTTCTCCAAAATTGCTTGTTTAACTCCATGCTTGAAAACTAATGATGTTTCTCATATTGTTGATTTACTAGTTAAAGAAGTTGTGAAATTACATGGCATAACTAGAATCAGCGTTAGTGACAAAGGATGCTAAATTTTGGAGCCAATTTTGGCGAGATTAGGAACTAAACTATTGTTTTCTAATTCTTGTGTGGATGATCAAACTGCGGTAGTAAATAAAACTTTAGGAAACATGTTGAGGGTTATTTTTAAAGGATAACTAAGGTCTCGAGAAGATTCCTTCACTATAGTAGAGTTTTCTTATAATAAAACTATACATTCTTCTTTTGGTTTATCCCATTTTGAAGTTTTTTTATGGTTTTAACCCTCTTACTCCCCCTTGATTTATTGCCATTGTCTACTAATGAATTGCTAGTCTTGATGGGAATAATAAAGCCCACAGAAAATACCTGAGCAAACTAGACTTGCAATTGAAAAGAAAAATGAGCAAACTACCTTGAGGAAAAACAAAGGGCAGAAACAAGTCATATTTAAGCTAACTAGGAGAAACAAAGGTCAAAAGCAGTTTGCTTATTTTTCCTTTTCCTAGTGGCATGTTTAAGGCCTTATATCCAGCTTTAAAATTTGACGAACAACAAGCTCTCCCCTCTGCCCTTCTCTACTTAAGTATAATACTTGGTTCGCCAGCAAGAATTCTGCACTTACCACACATCTCGTGTTGTAGTACCTTTGCTATTGGATCAGAGTCCTGGGCCTCATAGACTATCATGGCCCTAGTCACAGTTTGTTTAATTTCCTGAAGTAAGAGTTAAGTTCATTTCTTCTCTTAGTCTAAATAAGTTGGACCTTACATTAACTCAAAGAGACGTGACCAAAAGTCCTAAGTAAGAACAGTTATTCTTGAAACTTCTCATTTATAACAGATTAAAACCATGCATGTTTTACTGATTGTCTAAGTCCATCTGGTAAATAAGATTCTAAGTATTATACAGCAGATCCATACAAGTAAAACACCAAGGAAAACTTACTGGCCGTATAATAGCATTATCGTGAATAGAGCACAGCAGATAGTCAATGTGCATAATCCCAGTGGCCAGGACAAAATAAACAAATAAACTAGCGCACCTGTTCCCTGAAAAGAATAAAGGTATTTTACCAACTCAAAAATGAATATTTGAAAACATTAAACATCTTAGGAAATCTTACCTGAAGAACATTGCGTAAAATCAGATTTAGGTCATTTCCAATTACACGAGACACTTGTTGGCAATCTGCCCCGAGCCTACTTGTCAAATCACCAACTGTTTCAGAATCAAAAAAGAATATATCCTAAAAAAAAAGGGTAAACAAAAATATATAAGGATCTACTTTTCATATAGAAGTGGATCTCACTTCTTTCTAAGACAAGGACAATAATGGTTTACTTATGTTTAAGCAAAATAACCAAATAAGATTTCCTAAACCTGAAGAAGAAGAGTGGAATATAGTTTTTCCCTCATTCGCTTGACCTGCAAATGAAGATGAAGTACAAGTCAATTAAACAATCTATGTTTCTTGAAGACTTTAGCCTTAGAAAGATTATTAATTATATTGAATTTGTAGTGTCCTCTGTATATATGGCTTTGGCACTGCATTTAATACTTTGCTACCATTCTTAAAAAAAAAAAAAGATTATTAACTATACTGAATTTATAGTTCTGGCAAAATTAAAGATTCCCTTCAGGTCAGAAGCCACATTTGGTAATGTCAAAGCTCCTTCTTTGGATATTTAGGGTGCGTTCATTAACAGAAAACTGTTTTCAGTTTTCCATCTCCAAGTTTCTAAATTTTCCAATTCCAAGAAAATTATGAAAATTCCAGAAAATGCGTTCAAAA
>JBDJHY010000014.1:8930732-8945936 GCA_039654485.1 Withania somnifera | reverse complement strand
TGGAAAAAGAATACAAAACCAAGAATGAGAGAAGCAGTGATAATGCACAATAGTGCATCAAGTATTATTCATGCAACTAGCAATTTCTTTTTTTCTTTTATAAAATAATCATGCAACTTGATAATTTAAAACAATCTTTTCAAGTGAGCAAATTTAAATGTTATTTAATGGAAGAAAATGAAAAAAGATTTAATCCCGATCCCAGTGTAACATTATTTTTAATCCATTCAATCTGAATTGGTATTTTCCCCATTGCAATTATAATAATTAGTCTTGGACGGTTTATTTGTGAGAATGTATGTATAGTCACTGCCCCTCAAATCAGATCAAGTTATATTTGTTTAAGATGAATGGACGTTGATAGAAAAAGATGTTGACCTGCATATTCCCGAAATGATGCATAGCACAACCAAGATTCGCACATTCCGGTGGAAAACTTGGATACTGCTACTTTGTGCCGAAAAGATGATTGCTGTCAGAAAATGCGGGATAGAAATTTCTGATAACTGATGCAGAGCAAAGTAATTCCAGTTAGCAATTTTTAATTTTTATTAGTATTTCCTTTGCCAATTTAAAGGGATTTTCACAATATAATATAGCATCATATATTGAACTTAAGACGAAGGACGTACAGCAGTAAAAATCAGAGCAGTAAAAGCAGCAAAAACGAGCAAACCATCTTCAGCTATCAATTCCCACATCCTGTGAAGAGCACGTACAACAGTCACAGGCTTTACCGTTGCTCCAACATCTATACCTTCTGACGAAAGCCTCCACCAATTTCCACCCGGAAATAAATTTCGAACAAAATGGATCCATTTCACCAGTTTCTCCCTTGAATGACCTTTTGGATATTCTTGTGCGGAGGAGTATCCAAGTGAAGACGAGGACAGGGATGAAATGCACCGAAATCGCTGTTTTATCCAACTATTAGAGAAAGAGAATTGTGTTTTGGATTTTGGGTCAAATTGAGACCTTTGGAAAAGAACGGTCCCTGGATTTTGCCCTTTTTGTACAAAATATACAATTCTTACTCGAGGTTGAAATTGCACAGCTGACAGAAGCAATGCCATAGCAGTAGTAACAGAACAGACGAATTGAGTCTTGGTTTGAAGGACCAAATTTTGCGGAAAGTTGGTGTTTGTGCAGTCTCCTGTAGACTAAGTATTTATTCACAGAGAGATTTTGCTTGTGAGGCTACTATGGTCGACGCAAAATTTATTTAAGGACACTGTTTTCTTTAGAAAAGCGATGGGGCCCTCTTTCTAAGAATTGGTTTTTCGGCGAGGGGGAAGGTTAAATTGATCTAATTTATGTTTAGCACAATATTATCTATTTGTACATTTTTTATTTTATTTTATATATGATTTCGGGTCTGAAAGTATCACTTTCTGTTAGCTCAGTTCTCATAGTTTTGATTTCTCTTAACTCAAACTTTCATTATAAGCTTTCAATTTCTTCATTGATTTCACGATTTTTTATTTTGGTTTTTGTTTGCTTAAGAATGAATAAACTTGAGGTTTGTTAGGATTCTATTTATTGTGTATTTTTTGTTCCTTCTATGAATCATAATGATTATTATTGGTATGATATTTAGCATTTTTTATTGTGTACTTTGGATTAGCTTAAATTTTTATTTTATGATTTCTGATTGTGAATTTTGATTGTTTAAGAAGGAACAAACTTGATAAATATTAGGATTGTGGTTATTGTGTACTTTTTGTTTTTTCTATGAGTTATACTGTTACAGTGATTGCCATTAGTATGATTTTTAGAGTTTCTCATCTTTCGTTCTTCTTTTGTTGGATTTTTAGTTCCATTTTACTGCATTTCTGTTCTTTCTTTTAGGTTAAATTATTTTCCTAAATGTGGTTGCTTTTAAGTGTGTTTAGAAGATGGAATTGTTTTCTAGAACCTTAGAACACTTTATCAAAGAGCAGTTGCGCTAATGACCTTTAGCCTTGTCTAGCTATTCTTGAAATATTTTAAAAAATCCTAGAAACTAAGGGACATTAAGTTACTTTCAACTTTATAATCTGTATTTGTTGTATAGGTTAACAAGGTTTATTTCGTATTGAAATTTGGATTAGTATATATATATTGAAGCATAATTGCTTAGAATAACAGGAGAACTCAAAATGAATATTAGCTCATCAATAACTTACTATACGGTTGTGCCACCATTATTGTTTTCCTTTATAGATAGATCAAGTAGAATTTGTTTACATATGAAATGATTCTATTGGATAGTAATTAGTTAGTGAAAGTAACAGGATCGGCAAGAATTTTATCTTTTATGGAACGAGGATTCAATGTTATACTGCCTACTTCAATTTATCGCTGAAATAATATGGCATAAACATTTAAAAAATAATTTACTTGGTTATAATATTTGGCTAAATGTATTATTTTTCTTACCTAGTTTCTCTTGTGTCGCATATCGATTTCTTTGCTTGCTTGTTTGATATCATGAGTTACTCTTTATTTTCTGAAAGGAACAATAGACTCATAACCTTGTGTGTTCTAAATCATATTACTATTTTTTCCATCATTATTTTATTTTATCCACTAAGATCAAGATACTACTCATATTTTTGTATTGATTTATCTCATTTTTTTAACTTTAAATGTGTAAGGTGTTTATGAATTCAAGAATTGTGTATGATTATCAACTCGTTGAAATTATCTTGTTTGCGAGTGCAACCCCTATTTCTATGGAGAATGTTAATTCTAACATATTGAAGCTATTTCGATTGAAAGTGCAAGTGCAACAACTGAAGTCTCCCATGTTTCTTTGACAGATACACTTTCTAAACAAGTTAAAGTCATTTTGATTGAAAGTGCAAGTTCAGTTGTTAAAGTACATCAATCAGCTAAAGTTATACATGTTGCAAGTGCAATACCTGATTTTCAATAAAAACTTCAAAACTGTCTACTGAAGTGATTTCAGTTAGAAGTGCAAGTCTTAAGATTGAGCTGCCTTGCACCAAAATAACATGCTCCCATTCTAAAAGACCTAATATAACTGAAGATGTGACAGAGCGTAATAAAAGAGAAAAGACAGTTGAAAGTGAAGAAGTTTTAGATGTCCACTAAAAGAAGAAAAAGGATACAACAAGCCTAAACATAAGTTAAAAGGTATTTCCTGATTTGAATCAACGTTTATACCTATAGGTTCTTTTTTGTGGTTCATTTTGTAAGTCAAAATGAGTTTAAATTTTGAGTTTAATACTTGCCTTTGCGTTGATCACTTAACTTATAAAATACCTTTCTTTAATGTAAGTTTAAATTTTGTGATTTCTATTTCAATTTAATTGGTTATTAATTTTGTAAACTATTATATTTTAACTATTTATACATTATATCAAACTTAGTTTTAGTTTACTTGTTTACTATTTGTTCATACAGAATATAAAAAAATTGTATATTCAATCAGGTAAACAATTTTATAGTAGGGTCACTATTCATATTGTTATAGATGTTGATGTGTTGAATAATGAATTGCACAAGAGCAATTTAAAATGTTTAAAGTTACTTGTTTTGGACATTTTCTTTAGTTGCATGTCTTCATTATTCAAAATCAAATTATCAATGCATTGTTGCACAGAGAAATAATTCTGAAGCTGTCAACGAGTTGTGTACCAAGATTAATGGTGAAATATTGAGTTTTTGATCAAAGAGAATTTACACTAATGACAGGTTTGCAGTGTATTATTGATGAGAGTGTATATGATATTCAAGTGCCAAATTTGTTGATGGCTACATATTTTTTAGGTATTGATAAGGTATCAAGGTTTGAGCAACTATAGTGATCTTGCGTCATCCTTGGAAACCAAAGAGAACAGATGAGGATGCTTTAAAATAAAATGTGTTATACTTCGTTCACTTGTTCTTGTTTTCAAATAACAATAATTATTTATCTACAAGAGTGACTTTTATCTAGTTAACAACGGCACGTACAAGACATATTCTTTTGGTATAACAGTATTTTATGCTACTTTGAAATCAATGCACGATAAGTAAGGAAGAAAAAAGAACATGTATAGACTTTTGGATCTACAACTTGCATTTTTGATGTTGGTTCTATGGGTATTGCAGTGATTTGCCTTAGAATAGTGTTAATTGGGTTGGTAGCAAACTTCCATGTATACTTAATTGAAAAGTGATCAATAAAACCACCTTAAATAATCTGACAGTGGCTACTATTACAATAAAGAGAATTGAATAAGGTACTATAATCATTGTTGATATATTTTTTCATGTAGCATTATTATTTTTATTTTATTTTTCTTTTTCAGTGGAAGTGAGAAACATTTGTCCTACCAATGAAGATAAATAAAAGTCATATAGATTTTTATGATGCTTTTGAAGATATGCCTGAATCATTATCTCATGGACTAGATGATGTTTCTCATGATTTTTGCATTTCATCTCCTGAAATTGTCATGCTGCTATAATATAGAATCACCGAAAAAGACCCTTCAATGAAATTGGACGATATGAGGTCTAAACTGAAAGAACTGAGAAGTGAATTTGGAATCGTATGAATCTTTTTATTTTCTTTAATCTATTATTAATTTTTACAAATAAATTTTTTTGGATTTTATTACTTTTTCCTTGCATCTTAATGGCAGCTTAATGATAGGGTTACATAATTCAATAATTTGTGGTGTCTTTATTTGAAGTACTTTTTAAAATTATAAAGGAGAAAAAAGTATAACAATCTAACAATGGTGAGTATTATTGAGATGATAAAAGACATGCATTTGCTAATAAATGAGTAGATGTTTATTGGTTAGTTTTTTTATATTTTAGTAGTTTGTTTTATTATCTTTACCTAGGCATCGTTTCTTCTTTTAATTCTTACTTATTTTTTAAATCTAGCTGGAGATAAGCTAAATTCGATTGAATCCAATGCTCTTAAACCAGATTAAGTGACTATATCAATCAAAAAGGAATATGAACAAGTGATAAAACACATAACACTTGAAAAAGTTGATAATATAAAGCTTTTAGGGACCTTTTGTAAGTCTTCATTCGTTCTGAGTTTGATGCAGGTATGAGTAGTTTGCCAGTAGCAACTCAATGTGTTATTCTAGATAGAAAGTATCCTTTTGAGAGTTCAATTAATGTCTTTGTTTCATCAGATATGGTGAATTATTTTTGAAATGGCTTAAATGGCGAAAGAGCGCCAATGAGTAAGTTGTCTTTCTAAAGTCATTGCACTGTCTTTAGAGATTGTATTTACTTGTTATTTCTTTTATAGTAATTTTACAAATATATTTCGATTGATCTTGGACTTTATATTTTGAATAACAAGGCACAATTCTCCAAGTTGTATAACACCGACGAAGAATTGATCGATATAATATGATTCATTCTTTAATTTTTTTTTACCTTGTCAAATATTTTTAATTTTTTGTTATTTATGTACTTGGTGTTGTTATAGTAAAATGGTTATTGTTATATTCAAATCTAGTACCTTTGTTACCAGTTTTGTTAAACACTTATTCATTTTTACATTAATTAGCTCCGCAAACTCTTACAAGGATATTTTTGTTTCTCTTTTCTTCTGTCTCTATGCTTAGTCTGAACTTTGAAGCAGTCTATTATTGTCAACTTTTAGTAAATAATATATATGTTTTTGAATAGCAGATCTACTCAATCTGATATTACCATTTTAACATCAACTGTCGATGACGGTTTCGTAGCAAATTTATTTCTTTTTTGGGTGTATATATTCGTATAGTTAGTGTATAAGCAATATATCTATATGTATAGTTAGTGTAGAAACAATGTATCTTTATGTATAGTCTATGTATAATCAATTATCTTTAGTGTATCTTAGTGTATGGTCAATGTATAAGTTTTTGACTATGTGTTTGTTATTTTCAGCACCTTGATGTCATATTTTACTACTTGAGGAAGAAGGAAAATTATGGTCCTAGTGTTAAGGTGAAGTTCACTACAACAATTTTTTATCTCCATATGTAGTGACTGATTTGCATAAAAAACTTTGCTTATCATTATAAAAATAATGGTTTACTTGAGGAGAATCGTGTTGTGCCTGAGTATATTCTTGGATACCTTATGAATGCTAATTCTCCTTGGCACATAGTCAATCATGTGTTAATTACAATACATATTAAGAGTCGTTGGCAGTGCATATTAGTTGTGTTCACATTCAAAGATATGTGCATTTATGTTTATGATTCTAAGGTTTGTCACGCTCCAAGTCTACACCCTAAATGAGACATGACACCTAGAACCACAAAGATCCAATAGTGGCAACGTAGTTTTTGGTTGTGATTATCTGAAACCCGAATCCGCTCGATGCTAATACTATTTATAAAACATAATATCCTGACTGCTCAAAATACTAAAAACTAGTCATGAAAAGTGAGGACATATCTAAGTACATTACTGTAATGAAAACAGAGTGTGACATTAAAATATGATTCATATTATCTTGAGCAAAATGTAATAGTCATGTATTTTTTTTTTTACTCTTAAATTCATGAGTTTTATTATTTATTCTGAATAGTGTTAAAACATTCATAAATCTTTGTAAAGCCAACAATTTCATAAAATCTAAACACTAACTAGGATTAACTAGGAAGACTTAAACATGAATTTAGAATATTTCATTGAGTAACATGAAAATATGAGAATATGTACAAATTCATGAAAAGATATTTAAGGTCACAAAATGATATGTAAAAATCATAAAAGTATGAGTTATAATCATGAAACCTACTGAAGGGGCTAAAATCATCATGAACAACCTGATTGGAATAAACTCTAGAAATCACAACTCATAAATTTAAATTAAAATTCTGAATTTTTAGGAACAAGGGTGAAAGATAATCCTTGTTGAAATCTCGCATACCTGGTTTGAAGACCTTGAACTGCTAATAGAATTTTAAGTTCTTCAACTTATGGATGAAACCTTAGGCTTGAGAGGATGAATGCTTGTTCTATTTTCTAAGTGTATGAAACTTTTTGGTGAGAGTAGGAGCAAACTCATCATCTGAAGGTTTTAACCCTCTCTATAGGGACTGAAATGACATGATTTTTGAGTGGAAAGGTAGGGGAAATAACCAAACTACCCCAGAGAAAATGGATTTAGAAATTGAATAATGAAAGTTCACTGACAGGTTGGCGAGCCATTGACTGACATGACAAACAATTGACTGGTCGGTGATTTTTTTCAAATTTTATGATCGATTACTATTTAAGGTTGATGGGTGAGTTGGCAAGCCATCAAATGGGTTGCCAAACTGTCAACCTGTACCTCGACCCTAGAGATTGAATTTCATGTCTTCTGCTTACCCTATTCCACGATTTACTTAATGGGCCATCGACTGAATTAACAAACCATCGTTAGGGTTTTAGAAAGGCTTATAATTGAAAATAGTCTATGACTGGCTCTACGGGCCGTCGACTGGATAATGGACGTGGATCCCTCCATCAACTTGAATTCTTTTGGAATTTCAGCTAAGTTTTGTAGCTAAGTCTAGGAATAGATTTGAGGGTTTTCTATTGTGTTACAATATCTCACTCTTCGGATCATTCGTCCTCGAGTGAAGACGATACTAAGTCTAAAAGAGTCAACTGGTAAGACTAATTAACTGAGTGTTGAACATGTACATGATACTAACTAAGTTTAATTAAAATGGACATGACTGAACATGCATGGCACGAATCCATGTGCTTAAATTCATGATAAACTAATATGAAGTATTCGAATGAAGAGAAATATCTAAGAAAAGAGTGTAATTACCTCATACTAGGTTGGTACTAGAAGGGAAGAGGTATGGGTGTCTCATCATTATGTCTTCCTCTGCTTCCAATAGAGCTTCCTCGACTAATTAATTTCTCCGAAAGACTTGCACTAGGGCTACTTTCTTACTTCTAAGTCTGCGAACCTACTAGTCTAAAACTAACACTTCCTCATAAGTAAATTTTTGTTTCACACCAATACTCTCCATAGGCACTATCAAAGAAGGATCACCAAGCCATTCTTAGCAATGTAGTGCTAAAAACTCTGCCAAAAGGTCCAAATCACACGCCACTTTGCAACCATCCTCAGAATCTGATAAAAACCTACATAACAGGGAGGAAGATTTTCCATTTTTCCAAGCCCTATTACTCCTTTCATAGGTGAGATCTTCAGGAAGACCCAATCATCCACTTTAAATTCTAAGTCCTTTAATCTCATATTAGCACGAGACTTTCTGTCTACTTTGGGTTGTCTTTTATCTCTCTCGGATGAGCTAAACCTTTTACATAGCCTTATGGATTGAATTTGTCCCTGTCACAACTGCTTCACCTACCTCAAACTAACTACTCAGAGATCTACACCTCCTCCTATAAAGAGCCTCAAATGGATTGATCTAGATGCTGGAATAATAGCTATTACTATACTCATACTCTATCAAAGGCAAGTGAACATCCAAATTTCCCTTGAAATCAATTACGCAAGCTTTTAACATGTCTTCCAAAGTTTGGATAGTTTGGTTTTCCTGTCAATATATATGCGGATGAAAAGCTGTATTAAGATACCCTTGGGGTACCTAGACATTTTTGGAAAGATCTCCAAAACTGGAAAGTAAACTTAGTGGCCTTATCTAATATGATAGACAATGGAACACCATGAATCCTGACCATATCATAAACATAGATATTTCCATAATCTTTTACTGAATACTTTACTTTACTTGGTAGAAAATGAGATTACGTGGTCATTCTGTACATAAATACCCATATAGAGTCATGCTACTTTTGAGTATGCAGTAGACTCATGATGAAATCCATATTAATCACCTTTCAATTCTAAGAAGTAATGTCAAAGCTCTGGGTCGCACCCCTTGGCTTTTGGTTCTCAAATTTAACTCGTTGACAGTTGGGGCACTTAGCCATATTATCCATTGTGTCCATCTTCATTCCATTCCACCAAAAAGACTTATCTCAAGTTTCTATACATTTTGGTGTCACCTTGATGGATAGAGTATCTGGAACTGTGAGCCTCTTACAAAATCTTCTGCCTCAACCTATAAACATATGGAACACACAATTTGCCCTAGTAGAGAAGTACATTATCTCTCCCTTGTGAGAAAACCTAGATTATCTACCTGTGGACATCACACTTGAGATGTGCAATACCAGATCACTGTGTTGCTTCTCATTCACCTCAGCAACTGTTACGACCAAAATTAAGGTCATGATGGCACCTACAAAATCCAATCTGTAGGCTAGCATATCCCATAATACAGAGCAGCAAGTAAAGAACTGTACCTCAAAACCCAATAACGGAAAGCCTAAGAGGAAAATAAGATAAAAATATTATATATACAAAGACATCAACTATCCCCAAGACCTGGTATCATTAGTACAAAAATCATCTAAATACAAAACAGAGTACAACAACGCTACACAATTCAAAATATAAACCATGTCAGAATACAAGTGAAATAAAGTTGTTACAGATGGAGAAGAGCAACCCAAACACCATTAGCTCACCACAATCTTCAAAGACTCTCCAAAAGGTTGTGCCACACGAACGTCGTCCTCAACTATAACCCACACTATGCCCCGCATCAGAAAAATATAGAAATATAGTATGAAAACCAATAACAACAGGTACCCAGTAGGCATCATCGGATGACCAGGTAGGTATAAGGAAGAATTAATGCAACAACAAGAATAGTACGAACAATAATAGTGAAAAGTAAGCAATTGCAATAAAGAAAGGCTCTAAGCAGCAGCACGATCTGTAAGTAAAACAAGCTAACTAACTAAGAAACAATACAAGGAAGAGCTAACCGCAGATACGAGGTAACTAGAAAACTAATCGCGAAGAGAGACTACTACCTAGGTCACTAACGAAACATCATTAATAGTAAAAATATAACTAGAATGTAGAATCGATGTAGAGCTAACCGATATAACTAAAAGATAGAAACAAGTAATTAGCATAATCTAGGATAAAAATCTAGTGTAAGTAGAACCATTCCATAGCCACACAAATAACAAAGGAGAACTATCGATAAATATATGGCCAAAGTAATGTGACACATACCTTGAGCTCCAACACTGTAACCAACTAAGTCAAAGGCTACGAATGACTAAAAGAACTAACAGAAGTAAGGCAATCTACAGTAATAATAAGGAAGAAGACAATGCAATAAAATAAGTACATAAATTAGAAAATAAAACCCTGTTTGACACCCTACCCTACTAATAGGTACACTCGAGGGAACTACCTAGGCAAACAAAACTTAACTAGTACCCCACCTCACTAGTAGGTACAACCAAAAAGCTAATGTGACCCCCTCCCATAAGCCCTAAATGCATAACCAAATATGAAAGTATGCAATACAAGAGGGTTGTAATAAAGAAACGATCACAGAAGCCCACATGCTCCTCCACCATCTCGCATTCTTCCCAGGTAGGACCCATGGGAGACCTCCTTCGTATACCTCTCCTCTGAAGTATACCTCTCCTACGATGTGCCATAACCCAAAACGGCAAGGCTCGTGGTGGGAAATAGTGGGGCACATTCTCTATAGCTCCAGCATGCCCAATGGCATAGTCAATCCACCAACATCTTGGTACCACAAAACTAAAGTCCTATTTATGTGACATGTCTCAGACCAAAACAACCGAATGTCCACTAAATAGTAATAGTACTATAGGTGATAGTTTAAAAGTAAAGTTTTATTTGTATGGGAAGATAGTTCTGTACCCAAAAAGTGTTCGCAAAAAGTCTAAGTATATTATAAAACCATGTTTCCCATTTTAAGATGATTCCGGTAATATATATTAAGAAAATAGCTCCATACCACAACGTGGTCGTGGAAAGTATAAACCTAATAGAAAATTATTTCAAGTATTAATTTGACAAAAACAGGCCAAATTAAGATGAATAGAAAAAAAAAATGTACATAGCTGTTCCAGCTGAAATACTTGGAAACCTTGGTTTATTATCATATTATTAAGCCATTTAGTTAATCACCACCCTTTACTCTGCCTAGGTCACCAATGTGTGCTTGCAAACAAAGTTATTACATACCATCGGTGTCATGTTTCCTCGAATAACATAACTCAAATAGGCTCCATATAGCTCGACATAAGTCCCATAAGCCCCAACTAGGGCATCTAACACCAATTATGATGCATGTTCTCAACACAAACTCAAGTCTTAGGTAATAGAACACAATGTCTAGACAAGCCATAAGCCACAATCTAGAATACATGGGCCACACAGGGTAGATAATTTTACCCAATACCCTAACTAGTATTCCAGTAGGTTTAGGACGCACCAACCATAGGCACAAATAGTTCAAGTGACAATATAACTCATTTAACAATAATAGGGCTCAAGAAAGCATAAACAATAACGATACTACCTAAGAAAGTGCTATCTAGGGCTAGGTTCCAACATGTTTAGTAGGAATAGTTGACAAGACTTATCATTATAATATATCCAATACGGGGAGTCAAGGAGAGAACATGGGAGATATCAACATCTATAGGTCACAATACTAATGGTAGGGCGGTAACCTACCAAAAAACTAGGCCAGGGACGCATAAACGAGGCAACAAAGTGAAATAAAATGGCAAAGAGTGATCAAACCTGAATCCTGACCCTACATACTAGCCAGTAACATTAGTAATACCATATACATGCACAGTCTAAAAGAAGAGAAGTCGTAGCCTGCCTGGAGGCCTGCAAAGATGTACGAATAAAAAGACAAAAACCCGAATCCCACATATGGTACAACTAAGGATGACTTTGAAGCACTCTGAACTACCAGACCATCATCAACATCAATCAATAGGAAGCTCAAATAGGCAAGCTTGTACATATCTTTAGCCTGTTTCTTTGTCATGACCCAAAATTTGGTCATGAAGGTGCCTATAACCCACTAGTAGGAAAACCTATACCATGGCCCGAAGTGATAAGCAATAGCTATATCTAGCCATTACAACAATCAACAGGTGAAAATAGTAATAATAAGTAATAACTACATATATATACACCTTGCCAGAACCTGGTATCAATGGAAAATTGAGCTACTATATCAGAGTATCAAAAATATATATATAATATACAAAGCTCCTACAAAGTGCAAACTAAGTACAAGATACTCTATGGACAAATATAGAGCAGGCTATAATAGGTAGAGAACACGATCAGCTCAAATGCAAGAAGATTACCATAATCTCTGAGTGCCAGGTTCTTACTCAGCATGATCTTGATTTCCTGGATGACCCATACCGATATGCACCACAAAAAGAGAGTAAAAGTGCAACATGAGTACCAAATATAGGTACTTAGTAGGCCTTATAGGTCGATTTGGTGCAAATAAAGTGTAAGCAAAGTAAGGGTGAAAAAGGTAAACAGGTTAATATAAGTAAGTAAAATAACAACAAGGAAAATGACTACATAATTAGGGCTAACTACAGGCATGGATACATAACTAATCAAAATAAAGTGAAGGCACATAGAAAGTGTATATACTTCTTCCCCACATTGCGACAACATCTACATAATCTAAGAGATCGAGTTACAAAAACCGTACCTTGTCTCTAGCCCAACTCAAATAATACTCATATAAAAGGATATAAGGGTAATAGGACAACTAGGAGATCATAAATGTAAGTAAAGAGTAGATAAAACCCAAGTAGTCCCCCATCTAACCATTGGATACAAGTAATAAAGAAAAACGTACATAAACTACTTAATGTCCCATCCCACAGGTAGGCACAAATAGAACAAACAAGAACCCAGCGTGACTTTTCGGTAAGTTCAAAGGGTATAAACAATGCGGCAGAATGCTTGTAAGGGGGTAGAACAAGAAGTAACAACAATAGTACTCAACATAATTCAAGAAGTCCTACCTCCAAATCACAGGTTGGGCTGGGCCCACCTAAATAACACAACTCCGGCCCTACCACGGATAAAAATAATATTGGGATCCTGTCCCCGAGGCTCCACCTTAGTACCAAAAATCAAGGCATTTCCACAGAAAGAACAAGCCACAGTGATATATATAAGCGAGAAAATCCTTAATCCGGTCATATTTCTGAAAGTAGTTCCATAGCACCCAATGGTCATGGAAGTTTTAGCTTATAAAAAACCCTTTCAGGTTATGTTTAGTTAGAAAGTCCCATTTTAGTGTCACTAGTCATCCATAGTATCAAAACCAACACCAATCCTCACCCATCGACAACTACACAAGACAACCACACAAATGAATGCTCACGGAACAACAAAATATAGATAAAATACTATCGGTATGGCTAGGATCGGCCATAACTACCAGATAAGCACACATCTCTCTCAAGGCATAAAAATAACCCATACCACCTTTAAGTCCCCAAGGCCACTTCTAGAAAGCCCAAAATAGAAACACACAACCCAAGATTGATTATATCCCCACACGAGATTTACAACAAGTAAATAAAGAGATAAAAAATAGAATAAAGGTAACCAACCTACTATACCACCCCAAAAGCTAGCCAACAACATAAAAATTACCCTACAAGTCCCATTCTAGAAGTCAAGTAAGTTGTAGCCTACTTGGGCACCGATGATAGTCCTTGAAAAACATAATGAGAGCCCGAACGTCTGTAAAATTGCCCACTATAGCTTGAAACTAGAAAAATCATAATCTATGAGTTAAGATGGGAATAATAAGACCTTTATTTCCAATTACAACTCAGGTTATAAACCGGGACTAAAATAAGCCCATGGTCTCCACAACCATAAAAACAAAACTGAAGTTACCCGGAGGTAGGCCTCAGCTCAGGGAACACGTGGATCAAATTTGAGATGAAATGGACCCCAAATATCTAGAAAAGTTATGTAACAAAACTGAAAAGATAATGACTTTAAATGAAAAAAAACACAGAAATTAACCTCAAAAAGACGAAGAACACGCACAAAAACTTTCCCCAAGATAAGCCCAAAATAACCCAACAAATGCACCTCTAGAACTTAATTAAGATCAAGAAGTATATTTTTGAGGGAAGAAATTCAAGGTGAAGTGAAGAACAAATAAGATGGAATGGAAACTCATAGACTTGGTTGTACAACACCGTGACTGTGGCCTATATGTTATGAAGGCAACAAGCGATCTGGATCGGACCTCGCAATTACATTAGTTATACCATGAATAGTATAAAGACCAGGCTAGGTCCAGGTCCACCTAGGGCATCATGATTGCAGCCCATACATCGAGATTAAGACCCTTAGTGTTTCTTTTGCATTGTGAACACGTTCAAGGGCTCACAATCGTGAAGATAAAAAATCCTCATCCTTCATGATCACGGCTAAGGGTCTGCGAACATGAGGAGGCATTATACTTAGCCTTGATAACCAAATGCTATGAAAACCAGCTATGAAAGATGATTCGATAGGGGGATCGAAATAAAATTAGATTAAAATATGCAAATTTCATAGAAACAATATCCTAAAATAAACAAAATCAATGAAACAACCATCCAGAGTCATTTGGATGAAAAATGTCATTTGGATAAAAAAGATCCCTAAAGCCAAAAAGAACCAAAAGAGGTAAGATTTCATAAATCTGCATAGACCTCTAAAATGAGTCAGCACACCCCAAAAAGCAAGCCAATAATCCTACCAGCCTAAATTTGGCATTTGAAGCTAATAGAAGCATCGTAGTTCCAATCTAATGCTTCGATCACCAAAAGCTGACTCAAGCCAAAAACTCAACTCCGTATGAACTGAATTCTCTCTAAATAACTCAAAGCCTAATAAAAGAACCCCAGGACTCGAACCAATTGCCTAACTAGACGAAAGTTTACATTCTAAAGCTAAATTAACTGTCAAAACTCAATTATGAACTTGGTTGCTAAGAATTCACTCTCAAGTTCCATATTTCAAAGTTAAAATTTTAAAATAGGAAAATTAAGATAATAGGTGATAGAACTGTCAGGGAACCGGACTAACAATCCTAGCAAGTTAAAAAAGTAAGAAGAAAGGAAATGACCATGAGGGTCATTTAAATATCCACCACTAAATAGAACTCTTATCCTCAAAATTCAAGGAAGGAGAAGTAATTTAAGGCTCGAATAGATGGGAATACCAGGATCTTATATCTTTCTGTCTCTGAGGAAGTATACTCACTAGGATAGTATGCCCAATGAAGCTTTTAAAACTAGAATATCCCT
>JBDJHY010000014.1:8894814-8910078 GCA_039654485.1 Withania somnifera | reverse complement strand
GTGGGTGTGGGGTTTAAGCTCCTTTATTATATATATATAAAGAGCAAGAGAAACGGTGAAAAACTATAACTTAAGATTGATATTACTGGCTTGTCCATTTATACTGAGTGGGACTACTCCAACATATTGGGTGCTATGGCCCTTTTTTATCCCATCCTTGAGATTGAACTAGTGCACATCCTTCTTTGCTTAGGGTTTGGTTTGGGTTAAGCTTCTGAGCACAATAAAATAACAGGCTGGGCTATTCAATTGGCCCTAAATAGGCTACTCATAATAGAAGTTCTAGAATTATTCTAAGTATTTCAGCTAGAACAACTATGCATATTCTTTTCGAAGTCACACATGATCTGGTTTGGTCGACTCGATGATGATATTGAAGGAGGGGACCTTTTGGAAAATTTTCTTTTACCAAAAAAGCAAAAACAATTCGCATTGCCCTTCTGAGGTAATTATGTGTTAAGTTACTCATATTTACATAGAAGTAAGCATAGTAATCTAAGTCCATTCTCCTACTTGGTTCCAAGCCTTCCCCTAAGTTCTTGAATCTATAAATACATTCGGATGGATGATATGGATCTTTTTGAGGTAGCTAACCACTTTTTAAAATCGTGAGAGGGTGAATGTAATTCAATTATTCAACTCAAACGAAGTGGGGGAGATTATTTCCCCGTCTCCAGAACAAGGAGACTCCATAGGCGCTATGCATAAATAGCATTTTTGCACGTTCATAGGACTAGTTTGACTAACTCTACACCTGTTGCACGCAAGGTCTAGCTCGATTCAGTTTCAGTAGTAGTTCCCGCAACCATACTTTGTTTCTTTCTCATTTTTTGATCAAGTACTTTGTTTCTTGCTCTTTCAAGGTACTAAACCGCCTCCAACTAGAAAATAATATATAGAGATAGAATGTTTATCGGAGAAGACCCTACCCAATTAGCATTTGTATACCCAACAATCATGTTCTCAGTCCTCATAAAGAAGAAAGATATTGACTAGTGCATCCCAATGAGATTTGCATAGAGAATTTGGAAACTAACAAATAATGCTCACGGAAAAGGTGATCTCAAGGCATGTTACTTTGAGATAATTTAGTTCTTGAACCAATCTCCTATATCTCTCATGGTCGTGGAGAGGCTTTACGTGAATTGCCGAAAGCATGCCATTCGAATATATAGGAGTATTAGTGGGTCTATATCTCTATATCCTAAAGTATGTTGAAAGCGTACTTCCATTATGAAACGACACTCTATATCCTGAAGTATGTTGAAAGCGTACTTCCATTATGAAACGACAACACTTGGTCTAGACAAATTTACCACAAAACCTAGAAACAACGGAATTTACCTAGGTCCTTGGTATGGGAATGTTGAAAGAGATGTCGTTTCAAGCTGTTAATTCCCTCTTGATCACTACCAGCGATAATTGTATCATTAGCATAAACAAAGTGATTAACTTCGGTCTGAACATATATTAAAAGTTGAGTGTCGATAAAATACAAAGCTATCAGCTTCTCTTTGAATCGTGCTCGCTTGTATGATTGTGCTGAACTTGCTAAGCCATGCACGCTGGTACGCCACTATAGTATATGTGACCCATGCAAAGTTCGTGTCGCATTCATACTTTCTTGATGAAAAACTAATGATCGCCCTAGAGCTAAAGAAGAAACATTTTTATGGCTCGAAGAGCTAGCTCACCACGTCAAATAGTTAGGTTATGAACAAAATAAGTACTACCAAAGGCACGAGGAGGAAGAGGGTGATTGTGGAATACAATTTGGATGGGAAGGAAGATATAGGATTGATCAAATCACAAGTAGTGAGAGTTGCATCCTCCCAAAATTGCAGCGGAACAAGTGACTGTTCGAGTAGGGTGAAAGCTGTTTCAGTGAGATGCTCCTCCTTCTCTCTAAAGAGGCCCATGCTAAAAAGTTAGAGCCTCCAATTAAAGGTAATGAAGTAATCATGGTGCTTAATTTCTGTGACTTTGGTTTTGGAACTAAAAATATCCAAATCAAGCATCATAATGTTGGATTGAAGAGAGTTCTAACCAGCGTTCAGGAAAGCGCCCACTTCACCGCTTTATGTGACGAAGAGAGGCTTCAGCGATTCGCTGCACTGAAGCGAGGCGGGTTGCATGAAGCTGCTGCTGGTTGTGTTGAAGCGTGAAGCGGGAAGCGGGAAGCGGGAAGCGATCACTTCATGTGAAAAAACTTTTAAAGGTTTGTTTATTTAAAAAAATAAAAAAGTTGAAGAGTATTATTTGTGAAGGAGCTGCTGCGACTCAGTTACATCTAGAGTTTCTGAAACTTGGAGCTGCTGCTACTCAGTTATTCAGTTAATTTTCTTCTTTTCTTCTTTTTCTTTCTTCTTCTCCTTCTCCTTCTTCTAGTTGCTGGGACCAGGGCTTTTTCTTTCTTTCTTCTTCTTCTTCTTCTCTTTTTTCCGTTCTGCGATTCTTCTTCTTTTCCTCTTTTTTCTGTTCGAAGAGTTAAGTGGCGGTGCTCTGTTTTTTTTCTGTTCTGCGATTCCCATGCTCTAATTTTTTTATCTTCTGCTCAGTTTCTATTTTCTTCTTCTGGTCTTTTTTTTTTATGCTTCTACCAACTGGTCTGTTTTCGTATAATTAATTTGCTGATTTTTTTTTGAGACCAATAGAGCTAGTGAGACCAATAACAATGTCTATGGATGATTTTATGGTATCTATCTTTTAGCTTTTAACTTAAACTTTTGCTTATATATATATTCTCTATTTATTTTGGTATTTTTTAGAAAAAATTCTCTTAACTTCAATGAAGCGGGCGCTTCGCTTCACGCTTTGCTTAATGCGTGAAAAGGAGCCTTGTCTCTTTTTTTTATTTTCATGCTTTCCTGAACACTGGCTTTGACACCGGATTAGCAAATATCCATAATGGATACCCAAGAAAGCGGCTAGAGTGTGTACGGTAGGAAATAAAACTAGATTTATCAAAACTATAGTCGTGGTTGGTTGACTAAAAAGTGGTATCTGAACACGGAATTTGGTGAACTAGAGACTTCAATCAAACCCCAAATGCAAGAGAATATTAGAGATGTTGCTGAAAAAGCTAGATCTAGCTGGATTAGTGATTAGAATCGCCGAAAAAGGTAGATCTGTTGATTGCAAGATGTAGAAAGTACCTGGGACTAGTGTTATCGAAAGTGTACGATTCATTGTTAAAGCGATGATGAGAAGCACAGGTTCATCATTTCTTGTCGGTGAGGTGTGACCACATCGAAGAAGTAAACTAGTCCGTTAAGCACAAAGCGACATAACAATTGCTTCTCTATGCGCAAATTTGAAGAAGAAAGAGAGCAAGGTTCTAATATAGCAAAAAATGAACATTTTGGCTGTTCTCGCTAGATATACATTGCTCTTCCTTGAAATTCCTAGGTTTTTTCTCAAGAATCTCAACAAAAAAGGAGGTAATTTTACTTTATCCTCTCTTCTTCTCCTCTGAATTTCAACGGTTTGGTAAGGAAGATGATGCTTCTTCTTTGAAATTTTTTGAATTTCGTTGGTGGAGAAGCTGTTTTTTCTTCTCCTCTTTGATCTTTGAATCTCAATGTGTTGGTGTTGGAAGCTGAGTCTTTTTCCTTCTTTGAAAAAGTTTGAATTTCACTGGTGGGGAAGAAACTGATTTTTTCTTCTTTGAATCTGTTAACTGAAGAGGAAAGTTGCTGCATTGTTTTCAGTTTATATAATTTTTCTGTTTCTTTCTTTGTCTTTTTTTTAATAGTGCTAAATAATTACAAATTCATTTTGTATAATTGATTAGTCTGTATAATTTCCTTCAATTTTCAATAGTATTAAATATTATTTTCAGTTCTTTTAAATTGTTTTTTGTAAATATATTTGGAAGTTAAGGTTCCTAAAAAGGTTTTGTTTTCTCCTGGTTAATTGAAAGAGAGGCTTTCTTGAATCGAGTATTTAAGAGAAGGGGAATCCAATTATGGTCTGAGCATCTTTTTTATGGTTTAGAAACAGAACCCAGTAGCCATCTGTTTCTTCATTGTTCTGTCGCTGGCTTCTGTGGCAACTTTTTCTTAACATTGTGGGCGTCCAATGGTGGATGCCTTCCAACACTAGTAACCTGCTCAGGATTTGGAATTGCAAAAGGATTGTAGTCTGACAAAAGAAATGATGGACATTGGTTTCCTTCTTGTATATGGTGGATTCTTTGGAAAGAAAGAAATTTAAGAATTTCTGATGGAAGATGTAGCTACAACAATATACCCAACAATATACCCAGTGTAATCCCACAAAGTGAGGTTTGGGGATGGTAGAGTGTTTGCTGACCTTATCTCCACCCTAGAGGTAGAGAGGTTGCTTATGGTAGATCCTCATCGCATGGAAAACGGTCCAAAGCAGTCCCTAGAAAGAAGTAATGGAAGTACAAGAAATAAGAAACAACAAAAATACCCGATAGTAACAGAATGGAAATTTCAAGTAAGAAATACAACAGTCGAGGTACAAGAAACGACAAATAATAACAAAAATTGAATTGCAAGAAACTAGAGGATTAATTCTACGACTACTAGGATGAACGGATAACAAGATAACACGTACTAACCTTTTACCCTAATCTATATCATCCACATTCTCTTATCTAAGGTCATGTCCTCGGTAAGTTGAAACTGTGTCATGTCCTTTCTAATCACCTCCTCTCATTACTTCTTTGGTATACCTTTGTAAAACCATCTATAGCAACCTCTCACACCTTCACTCTGGGCATCCATACCTTACCTCTCACATGGCCAAACCATCTCAGCTTCGCTTCCCTCATCTTATCCTCCATTGAAGTTATTCCCACCTTATTCCGGATAACCTCATTCCTAATCCCATCTCTCCTAATATGCGGACACATCTACTATAACATCCTCATTTTCACAACTTTCATCTTCTGAACATGAGTGTTCTTAACTGGCAATGCTTAGCCCTTTATGACACAATTGGTCTAACCACCACTCTGTAGAAATTGCCTTTTAAGTCTTGATAGCACTTTCTTATCCCATGAGACTCCATCGCATATGTCGTCGATCACCTTAGTATGACCCGTAGGTACACCTCTAGCCTCCAAACAACTCCAAAAAACCTCCATTGGGACTGTCATAAGCCTTTTATAAGTCGATGAATACCAATTTTTTTGATAACTAGGTCGATGACCACCGTGTGTAAGTCTTTATACTTCTTTCTATAATGCTCCATCAGTCTCTTTACGAGATGAATGACTTTTGTAGTTAAGTGGCTCGACATGAATCTGAACTGATTTTCGATAATAGACATGCTCCTCCTCATCCACATCTCCACCACCCTCTCTTGAACCGCTCTTTAGAAAATTTTAAGATGATTTGTTTTCGTCTTTTCATTTTTGTGTGGAGAATGTTTCCTAGAGGAGGAAATATCCTTAGTAGATCTGATATGTTCTCTTTAACGGTTACGATATCATAGTTGGATCTTCAGTCCTATTTCTCCGTAATTATGGTTTTGGCACTATTCTAATGTCTTTTTTCTTTAATATTCAAGTTACCATTGTCAACAAAAATTGATGATCTAAATTGTATGAAAATGCACTTTACTTGAAGTGAGCGCTCCACTACTCTTTTTTTTTTTTAAAAAAATATAACCGTAGTGCCTGCGCCATCTTGCATGCAGCTCGACTTATTCGACGGGATAACTATTACCTCCCATCAGCAACAGGTACTAAGTAACTTTGTCCTCCAAGAGTGATATATGGAAGCAATCACCTGGTGTTTATGTTGCTCATGGATTTGAACCTAAGACCTCATGGTTATCAACCTATTTTGTTGTCCGCTAGTGTTCTTGTCTTGCTTTTTGCACTTCTCGCTTCCAAAAACGCTGCTTGAATGAGCTAGGTGACCTCAAGGATAAAGATGGAAGTCTGGGATTCACTGGAAATTAAAGCTGTTCCCGTAGCCAGAATGAGGAGGAATGTGGATTTAGGCTCGAATTACCTGACTAACATCACAGAAGAAAGTGCGTCATTAAAAGCTGGTAAAAAAACCTCGCTTCCGCCAATGTGTGGCTTGATCTCTCTGGAATTTTTGAGTCTGTCATGCGTGTAATGGCCTTTGATGGGGCTAGGCCACCAGGTGACGGAAGAATTGTGGTGGTGGTTGCTATTGCACAACACCGATGAAAAATAGTTTTGACGCGGACAATCTTTATTGTCACCAAAAGTAATTGCGGGATGACAATTTCTCTCGCTGAAGTCGCATGTATGTTGCACAGGGGATATTTTTCTCGCTAATACCAAAGAACACGGGAGAAAAGTTAATTGGAACGCGTGACTTTAGTTTCTGACACTTTTTCTTTAATTAATGGACTTTACAATGAGGATATTTGTACTTGTCCAGTATGGAACACTTTAAAATACTATGACGTTATACCTACAAACTAAAAAAGTCCAAATGTGCAAAAGAGAAATGAACAATTAACAATAATATCCCCCACTTTATTTGGAAGTTGGTACGGTCAAGCTGTTGAATAGACAATACATAACCCATAGAAAAACAAGAAAACCACTGTTTAAACTTTATTCATCCTGATATATATTGGGATGTTTCACGCTACTCTGCAATTTTGTTCTGTGTTACCTTGCTCATGTGTAAATTGTTTCAATTTTTGGAGTTCAAGCAAGACCGGTTGGATAGACAACTGATTGCTATACTTTTCAACTCTTAATACAGCTGTAGTATCTACTATCTATTGCTAAAAACTTGCAATTTATCCCTCACCTAGTCTTTCCTTAATTTAGTTGAGGTGTAAATGTGGACATGTGGTGACAATACTTTTGGCTTCTTTACATTTATGTATCTTTTTATCTTTTCTTAGGATTAGTTTTGTTACCTAATGTAGAGTGCTGTCTAAAATTACAGTTTTAGTTAATTCAAGTCCTAAACAAATCAATCTCTTTTGATACAGGATGCAGACTGGATCAATGTTTTAAAACTTATTCTTGTGTATTCTAATAGAGAGCTGCCTGGGATATTTAGATTACTCTGCAATTATATTGTTGGAGGGATACTAATTTTCTTTTCTATTCACCTCTCAGCAAATGTATCTGTTATGAGTCGACCACCAATTTCCGCTGGGAATATTCCTCCTGCAACTGTAAAAATTGTAAGATTCAACTTGTAAACCTGCTTACTACACAGACATTATCATCGATATGATGAAATTATAATATTTGTTTTCAGGAGCCCAACACTGTGACCTCCATCACTGGACCTGCATTTTCACATATTCCATCTGTTCGTCCTTCTCTTCCACCTGTTCCAAGCTTGCAAACTTCTTCTCCTCTTTCTGTTTCTAAGGAGATGGCATCACATACTGAGAACATTCAGGAGATGAAACCCATAGTCAGTGGCATGACGCAGTCCTTACGTCCGGTTGCTGCAGCTGCAGCAAATGTCAGAATCTTGAATGATGTTGCTCAGGCACGCCAAGCACTAGCCGGGGGAACTTCGATAGGACTGCAATCTATGGCTGGCACCCCTATGCTTTCAAGTATGATATCTAGTGGAATGGCATCTTCCATCCCTGCTTCTCAAACTGTATTATCATCTGGGCAATCAGGTGTGACAACAATAACTGGGTCTGTTCCCCTAGCAGGGAGTGGACAGAATATGCAAAACTCAGCACCTTCTTCATTCACTTCAACGGCTCCTAGTCTGTCTGCGAATTCGAACATTAGCATTTCCCAGCCTTTGAGCAATAACCAAGGAGGTGTTAGTATGGCTGGTCAAACAGTTACCGGAATGAGCCAAGGTAATCTACCAGGCACACAAATGATGCCAAGTGGGACAGGGATGAACCAGAATATGCTGACTGGGCTGGGCACAACTGGTTTGCCTTCCGGAACTGGCACAATGATGCCTACTCCAGGGATGTCTCAACAAGGACAGCCAGGCATGCAACCTGTTAGTGTGAACAGTACAGCAGCTAACATGCCTCTATCTCAACAGCAAACATCTGGTACATTGCCATCAGCCCAATCAAAATATGTGAAAGTTTGGGAGGTAAGACCGACTAATCAGTAGAAAGGCTGACTCTGTTCCTATTGAAACTATCCTATAGAAACTAACTCATCCTTTTAAGTTCTCATTGTCTAAACAACAGATAAAATAGGCATTATATGTATCTGTTCTTTAAGAATGTCATAGGTTATATATTCTTGATGTTCTCTGCTGCACTTCTTATTTTGCTCTAAATCAATCAGTCTCTAAGTACGCAATCCTTTGGCCGTACAATATCTGCTGAGATTTCTATATTTGACACTTAGGAAAATGAAATGTTAACAATCTATCTATATATCCTTAGGTATACTACAATGATAGTTTATGTCTTTCTTTGTTTATTTCGCCATTAAAAGGCCAGTATAAGTTTTGCTTAACATTTTTTTTTTTGACAAACTTCCTATCAAATCTCTCCCTTGTCTACATGACTTTTAGGTACTGTTATGGACTGCATACATTCTACCTTCCCCAGATCCCACTTTGTGGGAATATACTGGATATGTAGTTGTTTTCCTATCAAATCTCTCTTCCGTTATGTGGTGTAACAATGTTTTCATTTCAATAAACAATCAGAGTGGCGATGCCAACGATTTTTTCTTTTATTATAGTAGTAACATGAAGTGTTTATTGCATTTATATTGTGATTATGATTTAAGGGGGGCTTTAAAGGGCTCTCCCCTAGGCTTTGGTGGGTTTCCATTTACTGCAGTATTTGCACCATTTTCCCTGGGCACCAACTATAAAATATCATATCCAGTTTCATCCCTCCATGTGTTGTTGGATTCACAATTGTAAATGTCTAAATTGGTTTTATTGGGGTATTTGATACTTAGTTGTCTATAATATTTGGTTATTAAACTGCAGTTATATTTAAGAGGGGTATTTGAGTAGTTTCCTCGGAATTTTGTAACCTGACAAAGAAAACTTTAAATTGGATTTAGAAATGAATAGATGCATCTACGTTGTGCTATAGAATACTCAACCAAGCATTCAGCTCGACGGATTACTCCCGCACCAGATAGTTAATAGATTTTGTGGAAAATCAGCTATCTCCGGTCTTGGTTGTCTTTTCACCTCTAGCCGCTACCTTGTGTTTCGTTGTTGGATTCCTTCTTTGTGGTTCAATTCAGTATGTTTATCTTAGAACGATGAACCTAATATGCCAGATGTAACTATTACAGATAAAATCAAGGAACACTACTGAGAGGTAGGATGGAGTTTGCTTTTGTGGGTGGAATGGTGGGTAAGTTTGAGGATGGTTTAAGTTAGTAGATTCCACACCGGTGCTTCCAAATTTTATCTTTGGGGAAACTGAAACAAAATCCTTTCCATGAAAATGTGGTCTGATTAATCTTCCACATTGATGGGTAAATGTTGCAGAGTGCTTAAACCTACGCTTGCCATACGAGTATTCTTTTAGAATAGTATGGCGGCCAAAGTGAAGTTCTAAACATACCATCTCGAGATGCTAAGGGTGAGACGAAAATTGTAAGTGAAAACTGATCATGTGGGTTTGGCATGTCAGCAAATGCTCTACGGCTCTACCAGATAAGTAATGTAGGTTTTACTCGTTGAATTCAGTGATATGCATATAGTTGAGAGGGGTAATGATTTTGAATTCAGCTGGCTCTTTCACTTATTTTTTTTTTTCCGCTAGTGTTTTTTTCACTCTGGTATAATTATCTCGGTGTGTTAGAAGATAGCTGAGGCCTATAATGCTTCATAAGTTTTTTTTTTGAGAAAAGGCGACTTGTACTGTTTTCCTAAGGCACCTTACAGTTTGATTTGCTTGGACCGTAACATAATATTGCTGAATTACTAACTGTTGCTCTGATGTTTTGGGCTGAGGAAAGAACCTATTCTGATGCATAACCAAGTACAATAACTTTTGAAAGAAACAATAGTTTCAGACTTTGTGACCAGCAAAATCATAATTTGAGGTAGTAAGAACACAATTTTGAACTTACAGTTTTTACTGAGGATATGTCTATACACTTCAAATCGACGATAAGCAAGAAGTATACAATGGTGAGAAATTCGGCTGGTATATGCTGATAGATTTAATTCTTCTTACTGCCCTATCCTTTTCAAGAATTCGTATTACTTTGGTATAAATTTTTAGTCATCCCATTGTGTTCATTTTTTCCCATATCTTGTTTTCTTTTAGAATCTGTCTACGGGCTGCTACATTTCAGTATGATTTTAATGAAGTACTGCTGATATTTTATAATGAAAATGTTGCAGGGGAACTTATCTGGTCAAAGACAGGGCCAACCTGTATTTATTACCAGATTAGAGGTATGCTTATAACTAGTCTAATTGGACATTCTACTCATTACAAGTCTTTTTCTTTTTATCTTTTCTAATTGCTTATCGTAAGTGACTGTCTTAAAGACGGCACTCCAATTTTTGTGTTGAGAGATGAAGTGTTGTGTCATTTTCTCTTCATGTTGTAAAATGGTTTGCTGGATCTCTACTGATTGTAAAAAATCTTGTGATCTAATTTCCTGTGGCAGGGGTATAGGAGCGCCTCAGCTTCTGAATTGTAAGTTTTCATTTTTATAAGTGCTAGATTTAATGATTTCACAATGCCTCTTACAATTCAAGTTGATTGCAATGCTGTAATCCCTTGTTGGATCTTTCATAAGTTGTGAGGAGATTTGGTTGTTGATTTTAATGTGTAACCTTAGCTATGCTACTGTTTTTTCCATCTTCAAATTGCAAGATCTTTTATTCTACATCTAAACTCTGTTTTCATGATGCACTTGATCTCTCAAATTTAGCAAGATAAGTAAATTTGGTAGATCTAATGATCCTTTCAACATTTCTCCAAATCAAGGAATTGTTCACAAATAGTTTCTAAACAGATGGAAGGTGACTGTCAGCCCGAAGGTGACACCAATTGCGCATAATCAGTTCTTTTTCGAAATGACTTCTTGTCAAGAAGCATTTAGAATCAAGGCACGAGGTTGGTACTGGATAGGCAGAAGGTTATAACTGGAATTGTCTTTGCTGGTTGCTGGGTTGACAATGACGGAATAAAAATCTGACTATAGGTGGATAAAAGGATTCGGAGTTCTACTCCATGCCTTGTCAGAAAGCTCCTTTAAAGTTATAGTGATTTGTCCAATAGCGGCTTTAATATAAAGCTCCTATAAAGATCTATCCTATTTCAAGTTTGAGAGCTTGTGGTTAGTATCTGAAGGGTTCATGGATTTTGTTAAAGATTGATATGGGAGGTAGTCCAGGATTCATTTTAACATTTGAAAGTGAGGGCTTTAAAGGAAGACATTTCCTACTGGGATAGGGGGGTATTTGGAAAGCGGGAAACTCCAAGAAACAAGGCACTTGAAGAGCTAACTTTGCTGGAACATTCATCAGAGGCCAAAGTTAAAACTCAAAGTAGAAAGGCTCAAATGTTCAACCTGCATCCACGGATTCAGCAGTTAGCATAGATTGAGGTGTCATTGAGGCTAAAATAAAGATGTCATTGGAGTAACTGGTAAAGTTGTTTCCATGTGACCAAGAGGTCACGGGTTCAAACCTTGGAAACAGCCTTTTGCATAAATGCAAGGTAAGCCTGCGTACAATAGACCCTTGTGGTCGGGCTCTTTCCCTGACCATGCCCATAGCAGGATCTTTAGAGCACCGGGCTACCATTTTTTTTTTATTGGTCAAGGAAGGAGAAACACAAAGTATTTTCACAGGATGACCTATGCTCCTAGAAGGAGCAACTGTATTGATAGGCTTCAGATAGAGGAAATCATCACCAAAGACAATGAAATCAAAAGTAAAATGTTTGAACTACCATCAATAGCTTTGCACTGCAAATGAACATTGGAGGCCATCAGCTAAATTTGACAATCTAGCTAGGACTTTTATAGTTGAGAAGATTTATATAGAGGGAGTTTAAGGAAAAAGAAGTATTATTAACCATTAAAAATATGCCCTAGAGAGAGCTCCAGGGCCTGATGGATTCACTACGACTTTCATTCAAGATGCTTAGGAGATCAAAAAAAGGTGCTGTTGACTCGATGAATCACTATCATGAGAACTATCACATGGTCAAATCTGTTAATGCCTCTTTTATTGCTTTGATTCCTAAAATGAAAAGGGAATTGGGCTCAAGGCTACAAACAATATTAGCTAAAAGGCTTAAAACAATCATTGGGAAGCTTGTATCAGGGATCCAAATTGCTATTGCTAAAGGGAGACAAATTATTGATGCTGCTCTCACATCAAATAAGGAAATAGATTGGAGATTTAAAGGTGTAGAGCCAGGAGTTTTATTAAAACTGGATATTGAGAAGGCATTTGACAAAGTCCACTGGTCCTTCGGCATATTGAGGCACATGGGCTCCTGGGAAAGATGAATCAAATTTAGTTATCTACTGTTAAGTATCCTATCCTAGTGAACAGGGGTGATGCGTTTATTCTCCATAGGGGCATTAGACGGGGAGATCCTCTCTCACCCGTTCCTAGTTGGCTTTTCGTCGTGCTCCTTTTTTATTGTTATAGGGCAGAGAGAGGGATTCATCCTGGAAAATACTACAAATGCTACAGAAAGCCAACAGTTACAGTGGATAAAAGCCTTTAAATTGGGAGGAATGCTGGAACTCAAACTATTGTCCAAACAAAATAGCTAACCTTTGGTGTCAGCTAGGTTCTCCTAGTATTTAGAAATTTCTATGTCACTCCTTTTCCTTTTATCTCCTTCCAAGATTCTCCCTTGATGAATATTTTCTTCTCTAAGTTTCTATATAATATCTCATAATTTAGGATTCATAACTCTATTTTTAGATATTTGAATAAGTTTTAGCCGAATACCCCACATGTATCCACACCTAGATCCATATTGCAAATCTTAAAATTGAGATCATGAAGGATTCAACCTCTAGATTTGCACTCATATCGTACACCCGCCCCTGTGTCCAAGCAACTAAGAGCAACTAAGGACATTACTGGTCCGACAAACATCAATTAGCTTTAATTTCATTGTTAAGCAGCTGTTCATTAATGGGCTGTTCTTACTTTCAATTTTTGGAGTTCCTAAATGGACAATGGAAAATGGGAAAAGTGAAGTTGCTTAGTAAAATGGACACTTAATAGAAATGCAATGGGTAATAGAAAGTGGAAAAGTAGCTGGCGTCCCTTTATTACAACGGGGTACTAAAGGTATCAGAAACTCTTAAGGTGTAGGGAATACAATGTGAAGATCAGTCTTCCTCTACATTTTTGGTGCAGCGTCAAAGCAGCATGCTATTGATTCTTGATGGATTTTGTCGAGGCATTGAATTTACATATGTGTTCTGTGTGTCTACTTGGTATAGATATTATCCAAATGCTTTAAAATTTGGAAGCAATGGTTAAAGAAGAGTGGACTTCCTTAAAATTGGAAGTAAGTAGCAGAGAAAGAGTTCCGTTCCAGATGTACGCTAGTGTTGGATAGACAGATGAGATCTAGCCAATCTTGAAGTGCTTGCAAAATTGGATTAAGCAGATTGCAAACTTTTGGGGTGTGCTGGCTACATTAGTTGGATGCTTGTGACTCCTTTGATAAGCTGTATTTTCTCCAAATTGCGTTATGTTGGATTAATGTGTGGAAGGAGCTTGATTATCCACGGTCACTAAATTGCCATTATGCAGCCTATAAATCTGAGAAGGAATCTAACTCGTTATTGTAGATTTCAGTTATAGAGGCTTTAGCCAATGTAAAAGTTCCTAAAGAAAATGTGATTTTTACTATTGATTTGTGGAAGCTACTTAAGAATGATATCCAGGATGCTCTTTAATGTATTTTAATCAGATGATGTCAACTCTGTATGATTATATGGAAAATCATCTTTTAGTTCCTCTGTTATGGTTCTGTAATCTTCTTTTTACTTTCATGATTAAGTGCTTATTTAGCTGTATTAATGCCTAGAATTGATTTATCCTTCGTGTTTTTTGTCAGGCTTGCTGCAAATTGGCCTCCAACAATGCAAATTGTTCGCCTTATTTCCCAGGATCATATGAATAACAAGTAATTCATTTTAGATGAATTAAAGTTTTGCTTGGTGGATCTTTTCATGTTAGAGACAGATTCTTTTTTAAGTCATACACACTGTAATTACAGCTTTCTGAAAATTGTGTCTTTGTTTCATGTCAGACAATATGTTGGGAAGGCAGACTTTCTAGTTTTTCGGGCAATGAACCAGCATGGATTCCTTAGTCAGCTGCAAGAAAAGAAGCTTGTAAGTGTTCTTGCTTTTAATGATTTTCTGCAGCTTGAGAATAGGCCAATTTCATTGTAGTTCTTCTGTAGATTTCCTGTATCTTTGTTGCATCCATATGAACTGCCCTACTGTCATTTATGATAGTGATGTTTAGTTAAAAGACTTGAGTTTCTACAGCTGGAGAAAAACCAGATTTCATTGTAGTTCTTTTATTGGTTTACTTCATTGGTCTTGCAGCAACGTCAACTGCACACATGCAAGTCGACAATAGTCTATTGTTCTTGGTTATGGTGAATGATTTGAGGTTGATACTCTTACTCTGATACACATAATTTTCTCCACTCTCCACCGCATATGGGCGTGAGTCCTAAAAAAACAATATAATAGATTAAATAGCCATTTCAAGTAACTCTAAAAATGAATAATTGATTCTATAGATAAAATGAACTTGGCCTAACTTATTATAAATCCTAACTCATGAGGTAAGGATTGTCACCACATGAGGATATAATAATCTCCTCAAGCAATTGAGACACCTAACCTGCGAACATGTAAAGTGTGAACAATATGAAGTTAGGGTTTAAAATTAGGTAGCCAAGAATAGAGTTGGCTTCGTCTGTGATACCATTAAAAGAATGAATTTTGGGCCTAAGTCAATCCCAATGGTCAATTCATGAGGTGAAGCTTGTCCAAGACCATTGCTAAAGACATAATTAAGTGAATAAAAACTGCTCTCTCAATAAGCTTAAGCTTTTAAATGAGATGATCACACAGTTCAATATGATACCATATTAAGAAGGTTGAAGGAAGATATTAAAAACGCAATAAGGAGGCCTTTGGTGGATTGTAAGATGAGAATGATAAATTGTGACCATAATGGGAGATATAGGTTGGATTTCAGCTCTAGCAGTGCAGACTTATATGTAGAAAAATCCACACTTATGAATGGCTTGAAGGGGATTGTTAATCTTGGAGAGATGCTTTAGAGAAAAAAA
>JBDJHY010000014.1:8860215-8873577 GCA_039654485.1 Withania somnifera | reverse complement strand
ATATTTGAGCACAAGAAGAGCAAGGAAAGAGCTTCAAATCAGCCCGAATAGTATTGAACCAAAAGGGTTTAAAGGTTCGATCTTTACAATAAAGACCCTTGAATTTGGATGAGTAATGATCCTAGGAGCAATGTATACACTAATAATGACGAATTATACGAAAAAAACAAGTTATGGGATGATTTCTTCAACCCCAACTTGTAGCCATTAATGGAGGAAAAATTAAGGAAATAAAGAAGAAGAAGAAAAAGGAAACTCACCTAATCCGTGAAGAATCATTGAAGAATAATGATAATATCTTCTTGGAATAGAGGTTGCTCATGTTTTTGGATGAATAAAAATGCACCCAACTGCCGCTGAGCACTTAAATAATTACCAAGAATTTTCCTTCATCGCAATCGCGTGGACTAGGCCGCGATCGCATAGAGTACTGGAAATGTCCATCGCGATCATGTGTCCAGGTCCACGATCGTGTAGGGTCAATTCACTTCTTCATCATGATCACGTGAGCAAGGCTTGCGATCGCAAAGAGGAACAGGACATTGCACCAGCTGCAGTCACACTATTTTTATATCTTGCGTCCAGGGTTTTGGGGATCAAACGGAGCTGAATTTTGACAAACTAGATATACAATAGAATGGAAATGACATTCCGGACTTAATAAAATTGATGAAACTAAATTACGAGGTCATTTACTCAAAATGACCCCTCAAACCAAAAGGACAAAAAAAATGCATCTTTCCGCCAACACCCAAAATTGCAATGATAAGCACGAAAGTTAAACCAATACCTCACCTAGCCTAAATTCATCACTTTGGAGCTGCTGGAAGCATCAGAATTCCAATCTGACACTCCAAATATCAAATTTCACCTGAGCTCCACTTTTAGGCTTAAACTTAGCTAAATTCCACAAATCTGTATAACTTGCAAACGAAACCTCCAAAACTAAAACTTAAGGTCAATCTTGACTTTGTTTTGTATTCCAAAGCTAATAGAACTGTCGGAATATAATTCTAAGCTCGTCTTGAAGGAAAGTTAACTTTTGTCAATGAGTACTTAGTTTTAGGCTCTAAAATAGAGAATTTGAGATATTTCTCGATCGTGTCTATGGGAATCCGAACTGTTGGTTCCAACAAGTCATAAATGACTTAGGGCAACTACTAAAATTCTCTGAAGTGCTAAACGTTGTATGTTTATTATAAATGACCACGAGGGTCATTACATTTCAAGTGTCACAAAAGCACAACAAGAGTACCAAACGAAATAACTATTTAACCCAAAGTTGGTCCTCTTAATTATAAAAGTTTTTTGCTTTTATTGGTGCTTTCCTAATTGTGTTAGCACCACCCAAATCAAAGACATGATTCAAAGATGTATAAAATATTTTTTATGATATAGAAGGTGCCAAGATAAATATCATCTGTGATATAAAATGCATGTGCCAATAAGATATGTTTATACAAGAAATTAAGAAAAATACAATTCAAATGCTTTAAAATGCACAAAAATTAATGCAAAGATACAAAAAATTGGATTTGGAGACTATGTTGATGTAGTCTCGCGATTGTCTGCAAAAATAACTTGTTGTTTCATCTTTTTTCTTAGAATGCCTTCAAGATTATATGGTCTTCCAATCATTTATAAGGATAACATATGGTTATGACCATCTAAAACTATTGGTGGCTATGGTTTTCCTGCAAAGAGATAAGACAAGAGTGAAAGCAGGAAAGTCATAAAAATAATGGAATGAAAGAGTCCAATTAAATAGTTAAAGGCTCCCCTGAGTTATTTTCCAGACTAGATGTTGGTGCCTAAAGATTCCAAAGCCAAATATTGTACATTATAATGTCCAAAAAATTTCTTCCTTCAAAAAAAAAAAAAGGATAAAACATCAGGATCCCTTTAAGATGATAAGACTAAAAGAAATTAAAGTTGGATTTTATGGTCAATAATGTGTGTAAATTGAAGTAGGAGATCATTGCAATTCTCCTATGAGCTCTGGAAATGATGTCATCTCTTGTTGAGAGATTGAATTATTTTGGCTTTCCCTTGCTATCTCATTGGTCTATCCTGTATCAGATCACAAACTCTTCTAATCTAAAGTGCAAACTTGATGGAATTTTTAAGGAACCTCCTCAAAACCTTTTCCTAGTCTAGAACACAAAAGAACTCTTGAACTTTATGGTACTTTGTGACATTGCTTAGTACAGAAATTTTAAGATATTAAAATTCATCTTCTACAAACCTTTGTAGTCAATCTTGAACAGGTGTCAGCTTTTGTAGGATCTTTTAGACCTTCTCTAAAATTCATCCCCGGTTTCTATTATAAAGGTAAATTTAACACTTGCAGGTAATATGACTAAGTATTTTACGCTCCAACATATCTCATTATAAAGGGAATCAGGTCAAATATAGTTTAGGTTATAGGTAGAAATGGAATTACAAAGGAAATCAAACTATAACGTGTCATTCCAGAGGAGAAAGAGTGATAAAATATGATTATACAGAAAGATAAAAAAATGTGTGACTATAAGAAAATATATAAACAAAGTTTTATTGCAAGGAAATAAATAAATAACCTCAAATGTGAGATTAAAGGACACCAAAAGTGTCTTTTCTAGAAAACTGCATCCTTCTTTGGGACCAATTATGTTGGAGTCCTAATTATTGTAATTGGTTGTAGATTGATGTTCATACCTGAAAGAGCTTCAATAAGTGGTATCACCTTTTTGTCGATTAGATCTTGAACATTGTGTTTAAGGGTAAGACACATCTCGGTATCATTCCTAGCTACTTATGAATAATAAGCACACTATTTTTAATCATACCAATTAGATGAAGTGTCCACATACATTGATTTTATTGGATTAAGAATTCCTTATTTAATTGGCCTTTCATAAAGTTTCATCAATGACTTTTCTTGTTATTTCAACACTATGGAAAGTTACTTCTCAATGATGGGATGAGGCACATTATTTTGGAGATTATGTGGTGATTGTAGAGACTAGTGTGTTGGGTGTGTGTTATGGATATGAAATGTTATATAGGAAAATTCATACATCTAGATTTGTAATGTAGCAGATTATGAGTGTTGATATTGTTTATAAAAGCGAGCATTGGGACACTATTGTGATAGTTTTTGGTGATATGATGGTTCCCTTCGTGTCATTTCCCCCATGACATTTTTTCTTTCTTCTTTCCACTCTCAAGGATTCTACCTATGAAGGCCTTATTAGAATACTGTAATGCTAGTAGGCTTTCTAGTTAACAAGTCCTAAGGCTATCTTTAATCCTTTCTCCATCTTGGATGACTTCAACAAAGTTTGTTGCATCCAATACCACCAGTCATTCAATAATCTGAGTTTTGTGGCAAAATTAAGTTGGTGATCATTTCCTATTTATTCATGGGTGAGTATACCTTAGATGCCTCTTTTATCAATCCATAGGATACTCTCAAAAGGATTCAATTGATTTTATTTTTATCTTTACAATTGAGATCCTTTCAAGTTTGAACTCAAAATTAGGCATGTAGCGATCTACGAAAGCATTTTCTGAATAATTCAAAATATGCCATTTGGTATCATCTTGGTCTGAGTACCCTTCTAAAGCTTTTATACTAAAACTTTGATTGAATAGATTGATTCGTATCATATCATTCTTACAAACAAACTTATCACGGTGAGATTTTAGATGAGAGAAAGGATTTCTTGATCCATCAAACTTTTAAAACTCTAAAATCTTGTAACCTAGTGGTAACATTATATAAGACCCCTTACATGTTTTCTACTTAGAATCGGTCCTTATTACTCAGAAAAATTAGGGGTAAATATTACAGGCTACAGATCATAGTATCTATAATATGGGTTATACTGTTAACCCATACTAAGGGACTCAGTATGTTGAGTTTATATTCCCTTAGTCTGCGATCCATATGGCGAACCATTGTATCTGCAAGACGTACTATTGACCATACTGTTGAGCCTTCAAAATATGATGTTTCTGCTCTTTAGGATCATGGATAAGGTTAAGGATCATGATTTGCAGATTACATTTTGTATTTTTCTTCCTTACTGTTAGCCCTTTCAGCCAAGTCTCCAGCCCCAGTCCACGGTTCAACCTACAGACTGTGGTATTGATACCACAGACTAAATTATTGACTGTGAAGTCTCCCTAATATATTCTTAAAAATTTTTAGTAAAGGCATTCAATTCATTTCCTTTCTAGCCTAGTCGAATAGTACGTCATTTTATCTATTCTAAGGGGTAATGTACACCCAAACTTAGAAAATTTCCCATTCTACGCTCAACTCTCAAGAACTCATACATATTCTCTTATGGAAAATATAGGCTTCTATCTAAGTCAAAAATCCTTCTAGTTCATCAGCAAATCTCTTCTAGAAAAGCTTCATAGCAGGTATGTGGGTCATCAATTAGAGTGTCCTTTCACTCTCATGCCCAAGTTATGATGCTCAAGTTTAATTCCATAATCCCATGAGTTAGGGTACTTACCTAAATTAAGCTCCATGTCATAAATTCAGTCTCATATGATTATATCCATGAGTATAAACATGTTTTAAAAGCTTTATCATGATTCTTTACTGCCATGAAATAATACTTAGATTGTATCCAAGTGTAAGCACAATTTCAGTTTTCAGTCAAGTTAACCATGAAAGAGTTTCTTCTTAAATCGTATTTATTCCTTTGTGGCTACATGATAGTCTTCAATCAAAATTTTAGACATAAGCATGTTTTAGGTGTCACATTAAGTATTTCAGGATCAAATTGATCACAGACTTAGATTACTTTAGTATGACTAGTATAAGCTTAACTAAAGCATTATTTTACTTGTCCAGTTCAGTACAGCATGATTAGTAAAAACAAAAATTGGGAGTAATATCTAGTCCTTAGCGGGTTTGGGTTTCAAACAAACCTAATCCCAAAACTACGTTACCACCATAGGATTGTAATCTAATTAGGTTCAGTTTAGTGGATCCAAAATTACCAGCTCCTTTACCTTACCTTTGCAGATGGGAGTAGCAACATACCTAGGCACAAGTAAAGGTCATCAGATAAACCCATTCGAGTAGTAATGTAGTAAAATAATATGAATATGTAGACCTCAAATCAAATAATAAAAATCTAGTTGATGTCAAATAGACCATATATGTAATGAGATCATCAGAAGCCTCTGCATCAGGAACACCCAAGAAAGTATTAAATTGTCAATGTTTGCCTCTAAGCTTAGCATTAGCCCAGCCACCTACTATCCTGACTGAGAACCACCTCTAATACCTTAGGGACCACCCTTGCTACCCTATGCACCAACTTTAGTTGGTGGTTATGAACTCTTGGTGGCCTAAACACGTTAAAACTTCCTCCTGATTTGTTTAAGTCTGAGACATACCCTAGTTAAATATACCAACTCCGCACACTCATAACAACCTCTATATGGCTACCACTACCTAAATACCCCAAATGAGAACACTTCAAAGTCCTACTTGTAACCTAGCTATGCTAAACTATAGGTCTTGGATATCCCCTATATAAAATCTGTTGTGTAGCCTAAATAATTCTACTGGGATGAACATATTACTACTGATAACTATTACTAATAAATCATTAGCTCTATACAAGGAACGACTAAAACAACCTGGTAGTGGAACCTTTTATAGCTACCTTGGTCCTCAAAATGTATCTGCTTAATCGTCCATGCGTATTTAACCACATCTATGAATAAATAATACCAAGAACACACTATAAATTTAATAGCCAATCAAGCTGCAACCTTAACCCTTTAACAAATTTGTACACCTCTCATGGTCAGTAGGCATAGTCATAGCTACTTGTCTGACCAACTTATGAAATCTAGACTCATACTCAAAGACTGACATGGAGCCCAACTGAAGATCCTTAAAACTCATCCCTTAATCTCTCCCTCATTCTATAGGGAAAATACTTCTCAAAAAAGCCTCTACCAATTGCACATTAGAGAGGATCTAGCTAGTCTACATTCAACATAATCTCTCCACCAATAATTAGCCATCCCATTCATCTAAAATATAATGTAATCAGCTACGTGTGGTTCCAATAAATCGAAGTATGCAACCTCTCCGAGAAGGTCACAAGAAAATCATATATATGCTTTCTTGGAGCAACTTAAACTTAGGAGGACCCATTAAGGTAAATTGAACCAGCATTTTCTGCTCCTCTATAGTCATTTCTGGTTGGGCTTCAATCTGATAAGCAACCATCAACACCAGTAACACCTCTAAACAGGGTACTACCCAGCCACCTACTTTTTCTCTCTCTATACCTAACCCTCAATGTTATGATAAAAAAAAAGGAATACCATGCATGTCTAAGATAACAGTCTTGGTAACAAAAATTTATGAACACATGATAAGGGGATAACTAGTCCATGACCAAAATATTATTAAAATAAAACATATCTAAGACCACCAGATAAATAAAATTGTCATACTCCTAAATATTCAACACATATGACCTAAATATCAAATTCAAAAATAAAGAACAACATATGGGAGTAGCAATACACCTAGGCACAAGCAAAGATCTGGATAAACTCAACCAAGTAACAAAGTAGGTAGACTAATATGAATATGTAGACCTCAAATCAAATAACAAAAAGTTTGTTGATGAGGCTGATATAAGTATGGGGAGTTGGTGTATTTAACTAGGGAGTGTATTAGACTCAAACAAGGTAGGCAAAAGGTTCAACACGTTTAGGCCCCCAAAGCTTCATTTTCACTAACCAGAGTTGGTACATAGGGTAGCATAACATGTCAGAGGTGGTTCTTAGTCAGGTAGAGTAGGTGGTTAAGGCGATGCTAAGAAATGAGAACTCATAATGGATCAAGTGATTCCTAAAGGTTGTCTTAGGTATATCCTTTTCCCCAATGCTCAAGTGATGGTAGCTAGATTTTAAATCAATCTCAAAAAACACGAATGCACTCTTAAGATGGTTCAAAGATCATATATGCAACATTAATAGCTATTCTTAACAGTTGCCTTATTTAGCTAATCAATACACATTCACATAGATCATTCCTTTCTCATCATAAACATGATAAAAGCACTCCATAAGATATACTAGGATAAATGAAGCCCCAACTCAAGATATCCATATGCTACTCCTTAAGATTTTTAGCTCAATAGGAACCATGTAATATGGAGAAATAGAATGGGTTGATTACCTGGATGAACCTTAATATCAAAGTCAATAGTAACCTTAAGGACCAAACAAATCAGGAGGATACACATCAATGTACATATGAACCACCAGTATTGAATCAACTGAAGGAGTGTCACAACTAGTATAATGAACAAATCAAGATAATCCAAATACCCCTTCAATATAAATCTCCTCGCCTGAAGATAAATTACGATCCCTCTTTGTTCTTAACATTCAGTGCTATACCAAACAACTAGAGGAATACTAGGCACTAAGGTAATAGTCTTGGTAAAAAAAAATTAAGATCCCATGATAAGGGATAACTATTCCATGACTAAAATCATGTTAAATCAATCATATCTAAGACAACCAGATCAATGTAAATGTCATACTCCTAAATAGTCAGCACATATAACGTAAATATGCAATCTACTCTAAGGAATCATAGACGGGAGTAGCAACACACCTAGGGACAAGTAAAAGTCACTGGATAAATCAAATTGAGTAGAAAAGTTGGTAAAATAATATGAATACGTAGACTTCAAATCAAATAATAAAAAGCTGGTTGATTTCAAATGGAGACAGTATCTATAATGAGATCATTTGAAACCTATGCCTCAAGTATACCCAAAAAAGCATAACACTGATAATGTTCGCCTTTAAGCTTAGCACCGGCCATCCACCTATTTTAACTAATGAGAACCACTTCTGACACCTTGGGGACCACCCCTGCTACCCTATGCACCACCTCTGGTCGGTGGAATGAATCCTTGGGGGTCTAAATATATTGAACCTTCTACCCACCCTTTTTGAGTCTTAGGCATTCCAAATCGCACCGCCCATCCCTGTAGATTACAAGTCACCTAGAAAAACTTCTAGAAGGGTCAAACTAAAGAGATCAGGTGAATAACGCTAAATAACCATGGGGTCATTATAGATAGCGATGGAGATTTTATCATTATTTACTTCGCTTGGAGTATTTAGATAACCAACCCCATGCACTATGAATCAATGGCTACAAGATTTGGTTCGGCTACTTATATAGATAATGCTCCTTGCAGTTTCTGCTTGTTGTGAATATACATAACAAGAAGAAAAATAACATCAGAAAATTAAATAAGATTATTGACATTACTTACAACAACATGAATGCCAACTTAAATATTATTCACTACTGGAGAAAAGTCAACCTCAAAGTTGACTTTTTTGCCAGGCATGTTTCAGTTACCGATAGTAGAACCTTATATACCTTCCTTGAACAACTTTCAAAGGAGGTTAAATGTTTACATAAACTAGATAAACGTCTGCTCCCCATTATTATGTCAAGATATGAAAAGAACAATATTTTGTTAACTGGATAATCTTTTTTCCCTATTTGTATAGGCTAATCCTTTGTTACTTCCTCTCAAAGCCTGTGTGTATCTGTTTAAAGTTAGAGGTAAAGTCCATGCACCCTCCAACTTTGTAACTTCTTGGATTAATATATATATTATAAAGGGTCAAGCCTAACCCCTCATGTACAACCATTGGTGATGGCTTTAAAAATCTTTAAAAAAATCTTACTAAGTCTATGTACAATGAACGTCATAAATTTAAATAATACAGTGCCAATGAATAAGGAATCATTAAATTATATTGATAGCAACAAATAAAAAATATTAGGTTGAGATTGTAAAAATATTTTGTTAAACACACAATTTGTCCACATTTTAAGAACCCGTAGTATTAGGGAGCTTTTAGGTTAATATTGTTGCCTAATTTTGGGGCTTTAAATAATCTTGTGGTAAATAAAGAAGTTAGTTAATTTTTCGACATAATAGTTCTCAGGAAAAGCGGAGCTATTGATAGCCTGTAAAATGAGTCACCATTTTCGGGTCTTTACATATATATAAGAAAGGTTTACATAAGAGCATACAGTGAGGGAACTGTATGTGCTTTTTCCTAGGGTTAAACTAAGGACTCTATACATGATTGAGTCCTTCTTTGTTCCCTATTGATCTGATTCAAATTCTTCTTTACATTTTTGGTTCCCTCCACAAGCTGGAAAAAAATTATTTTTTTAATTCTCAGACACTCCACAAAAATAATATATTACACACAGTTAAGAAAATCTATTAATAATAAAAAGAAAGAAAGAAGCAAGCAAAACTAATGGCTCATGCTAATGAAAAAGAGATAGATGCCAGAACAGAAGAGGAAAAAGCCATAGATGCATGGCTTCCCATCACATCTAATCGAAATGCGAAATGGTGGTACTCTACTTTTCATAATGTCACTGCCATGGTTGGCGCAGGAGTCCTCAGTCTCCCATATGCCATGTCTGAGATGGGATGGTATTTTTTTTTACTCTTGCCTCTTAACTTATAAGATAATGTTTGCTTTGAAACAGATTTTAAAAAGAAGGATTTTTAAGAGAAATTATGATATAAAAAAAGTTATAATAATTTTTATGATTGCAAAGTATTTCACTAAGGATAAACTAGACAAAAGTTGAAATTATATAATGACAAAAAGATATAGTAGTTCTGTTCTACATTGATTAAAAAGAAAAAGAATTTCTCATTAACTTGGGACGAATAGATTACCTAATATTTTTCTCAAGCATTTAGTTTTGTATTTCCTTCTTTTTTTCTATCAATTTTAGCTGACAATAATTGTTATAATTTGTGCATTAATTTCTGCATTTCAATATGCATGTCTATTTTTATTTTATTTTAAATTTTGCAAAGATAATATCACCATCTTATATTTATTAATTTTCTTATGCCGACGGTCACATTTGTCTTTCATTACTCACTTGTCAGAATTATAAGACTTGCTTAAGAATTATATAAAATTTGTTGGCTAACAAAAATCTCACATTGGTAGTCGAAAGGTTAAGAGATCGAATCCGAATTGATCTTGTACAAGCAGCGATGAGTCCACTAGGAAGATCGATCCATAGCTTACTTCGATCTTTTAAATTTCCCAAAAAACCTACGGAGCTTGCCTAGCCACTATATTTTTTTTTTTTATCTTTCGGGTGATCTCATAGTTCCTACGGTGTGGAGATGATGGGGTCGATCCATGAATTTTTCTTCCTTTTCTTTTGCCGCATTTCACTCAAAGGGGGTCCATTTATAGGTTAGGGTCACAAGGCCTATATGAGATCCTAACAATGTCATGACATGCTCAATTATCTCTTAACTTAGCTATGTTAGGCTCTAAAAGAAAAAAACAATTTGGAAAAAAAATTCCATTTTTTTTTTGGAAAAGGCCCGTAACAATAATTCTAATTTTACGTATGTACAATTCCTCAATATCTTGTTCATTGGCAATAAATTTTTTTCTTTTTTTCTTCGATAAAAAAAACATGTTTTTCGAGGGAGAGATATTATTTCACCAATCGAGTCACAGGTATCTAACATATTCATACCTAGTGATTTTTCATAAAGTGGTGACAAAACGTATAGCTTTTACAAATCTTTTCATTTTCCAAGTCGATCTAATCCATCATTCGTAGAGCTGCTTATTGAATCACGGATATTTCTGGAACACATCTAACAATAGGGGAAATAGTCAATTTTGAATGTAGGGTCTCATAATGGTGTGAGACCTTTTGAAAAAAAATGGTGCGGGTTTGGCACAAAGCAGACAATATCACACCATGTAAGAGCGCCTTTGGGTTGATTTGAGCCCAACAACCGGTATCAGAACCCAGATTCAACGGAACGAGTATGGTCATATAGCAGAGTGATGGGTGCGGGGTTCGATTTGCTTACCCATACGAGCTTGGAGATGCCCACACAAAAAGAAGCTAGTTGCAGGGTTCGGTTGCCATAATACTCACAATGATATGGGTGGCACACAGTGAATTTCGTTGACCTCGTGGATCAAGGTGATGGGTCACGTGGATTTTAGTTCAAGTGGAAGATTGTTGGGTGTGCGAACAAGTCTTACATTGGTATATGAATGGATTGGGAGGCTACATATAGGGTGTAGGATCTCTTAATGGTGTGAGACTTTTTGGAAAAAACCATGCTAACTTAGCCCAAAATGGACAATATCACACCATGTAAAGCGTCTTTAGACTGGTCTGAATCCAATAAAATTAAAGGACATTTTTTATATGTTAGAGAACTTTAGTTATACATGATGCAAAATCCTTTTTTTACAATCTATATTTACATCAAACCCAAGTAAACTAAACACATAATGAAACAAAGAGAATATTATCATTAACGCAATTGATTCATATTAAAATTTGGTTTTTAAAACAATAAGTTTTTGGACAGATAAATTACCTGTAAAGTTGAATTAGGTGTCTCTCTTTTGGACTGGCTCAAAGTTGTTTGCACACGATTCTAATCATATGGAGAACACAATTATAAAATAAAAGAAACTACTACTAGTAGCTATGAATTTGTAGACATTGGTGGATGCCAATAGTTTGAGGGATCAGTTGAATTAAACCTAGCATTCTTATGCTCTCGGGTCTCTAATTCAATTTCAATATATATTGGTACCTTTTAAATTTTAAGATTCAAATTATAGAACTTTCTTTGATAGTAATTTTTTCAAATATATTTTGAATTGTCAATTATTTTGACTTATACTAGTACTTTTTACGCAGTTTTCAAATATGTAAATTTTACTATTAAAACATTATAACTCCATGCCCAAATTTATGGTAAAAATTAAACTGTTTGACTCTTGAAATTCGAACTGCACACATAAATTGAGATAGAAGAATTACTTATTAAGATAAGCTATATGAATGTGAAATATTACATAAGTATTATGTTTGAGATAGAAGAATTACTTATTAAGATAAGCTATATGAATGTGAAATATTACATAAGTATTATGTTGAATGTCTAATGTTGCAGGGGACCTGGAGTGTTAGTAATGCTGATGTCGTGGGCTATAACATTTTACACGATATGGCAAATGGTAGAGATGCATGAAATGGTACCAGGCAAGAGATTTGATAGGTACCACGAGCTAGGTCAACATGCATTTGGTGAAAAACTTGGCCTTTGGATAGTTGTACCCCAGCAAATAGTGGTGGATGTGAGTTCTTGCATAATATACATGGTTACAGGCGGCAAGTCATTGAAGAAATTCCACGAAACAGTTTGCCCTGATTGTCAACCAATAAAACTAACCTACTTCATCATCATCTTCTCATCAGTTCACTTTGTGCTTTCTCACTTGCCCAATTTCAATTCCATATCATTTGTGTCCTTGGCTGCTGCTGTCATGTCGCTGACATATTCAACTGTTGCATGGGCAGCATCTGTAGGGAGAGGGATTGAAGGCAGGGTAGTGAGCTATGAACTTAGGGGTGAAAATACAAGTGACAATGTGTTCATGTTCTTGAGTGCTCTTGGAGATGTGGCTTTTGCCTATGCTGGCCATAATGTGGTGCTAGAGATTCAAGCTACTATTCCTTCAACGCCAGAGAAACTTTCCAAAGGTCCTATGTGGAAAGGTGTATGGGTGGCTTATATCATTGTCGCTATCTGCTACCTTCCTGTGGCTTTCATTGGTTATTGGGCCTTCGGTAATCTTGTTGAGGATAACATCCTTCTTTCACTAGAAAAACCAATGTGGCTTGTTGCTGCTGCTAACATGTTTGTTGTCGTTCATGTCATTGGAAGTTACCAGGTACATACCTACCTAACTTCACTACATTTTTCTTGTTATTATAAATTATTTCATTTGTTATTATACATTATTTCATTAAAAAACTTAAATTATATATAATAGTTTTACTTAGTTATGCATATATTTAAGTACAGGGAATAAATATTTACTCCCTTCGCTTTAATATTGTTTGGCATAGTTTACCTTACATCAAAGCGTAGGAAAGAAATGAATACTTTTAAATTTGTCTTCATAAATAAGTCTTTCAGTGGGCAGAGTTAGGCCGGTCCGGTCAAAAACAATTTGGCCCCGTCAAGGTCCGAATCAGTCCTGGTTGGCTTTTACTGAGCCGGATCCAAATGACCCGAGCCAGTCCAGGCTAATTTGCTTGATACTGACCGCCTTGACCAATGTTAACAGTGTCCGGTGCGACCTTTTATGAACAGTGCCCATTTTAAAAAAAATTAAATGCATTTAATTCATACAAGTATATATTTATATAGTTTAAAATTAGTATTAGTATACAATAGTTATTAATATTAT
>JBDJHY010000014.1:8847453-8858564 GCA_039654485.1 Withania somnifera | reverse complement strand
AAAGATTGGACACGGATGTCTACATACCAATCCATAGAACTCTACCAGGTACTAGCTCTAAATGCCAAAGAGATTGGTGAACCTAAGCTTTGATACCACACTGTCACGACCCAAACTCGGATCATGATGGAGTCTACAATCCGCCAGTTGACAAGCTTATCCTTACAGCTCGGAGTTACACGCAATGGGCTATAGCCACTCATATCTACCAATAAAAAGTAAAATAACGAAAATAAAACAAGAACAAAAAAAGGTATATATACAAACTCATCCTAAAACCTGGTGTCAATGATATGTGAAGCTACAAATCAGAGTATCCAAAAGAGATACACATATACAAGATCCTATAAAGTAGTACTACACAAGACCTGCCATGGGCAAAATAAAGCAAGCTACAACATCTAGAAGAGACGATTAGCTCGGACGCCCAAGCTCACCGTAGTCTCCATAGGACAACAGTCTACTCAGCACAATTACGTCATCTCTGATGACCTGTACCGGTATTTGTACCATGAAAATAATGCGATATGAGTTCCAAACACGGGTATGCAATAGGCATCATAGGCCGATTGGACTAAAATAAGGCAGAAGTAAAGTAACAACGAGGAAAGTAAGACATGCCAATAGGAGCAGGTAGCAGTATGAAGCTAACTACGCAACCAGGGCTGGTAACAGGTACAAAGGCTAACTATGAATAACAGAAGTGAATTTATGGGATCTAAGCAAGTAAGTCTATGTACTCATGTGCTAGAGGAATGTATGGGATCTAAGAAAGTAAGTCTATGTACTTTTGTCGCACAGGAGCATCCAACTATTACATAGTACCAGGAAACTAACCATAAAAAGCGTACCTGGACTCTAGCTGAGTATACTAGTTCTAAAGCAACAGTTAAAGGTAAAACTGACTAATATTGCATGGATATAAATAAAGTAACAAGCAGATATAACCCAAAAGGCCCCCCATAAAACCACTGAATACAAAAAGAAAGAAAAAAAATACAAAACCTACCTGACACCCCATCCCGCCGGTAGGCAAAACAATTACAAACAAGAACTCACAATAACCCTCCTTAACCCCCACAAGCACAACCAAAGTGAACAGGATGAATGCACGAGGGTGAGAATAGCAGAACTCATGGAATAACTGCTCGAATCGAGAGACAGTGCCTCCGGTGTATCGCTTAGAGCTTGTGCCCAAGTCCGTACCTCAACGATCAAAGAAAGGCCTACTCATCTCAATTTGAAGTAGGCCTTCATTGTACAATAGATGTACATCGGGACAGCGCCCCCTAGTAATCAGAAGTAGGCTCGCGCCTCATAATCCGAGGTAGGTCGCACCGTACAATCATCCTATATCAAACCGCGCCCCAAGAATAACCAAGAAAATACCCTGCGACAGTCAAAACTCTTACTATTTATACCTTGAAAATAGCAACATACCAACAGGTAGTTGTGGCATATACGGGCATATAAGTAAGGAAAACACTTCCAGTTTAAAGTTAGTAAAACGTTCCAACTTTAGCTACCCAAGTCTGTATCCCATTACTGTAGCCCCAAGTCGTGTTGTGCTCACAATACCACAACCCAATATCTAAAATGCATGAACACAACACAACAACATCACTTATAAGCCTACTATGCACTAGGATCGGCCAGAAACCACTAGTTAAGTACATACCTCGCTCACCGGATCTCAACAAGTCATAGCACAGCCACCGAGGTCCAAGGCCGCTCGCGGCAAGGTCATAACACCCATATGCAGCCCAACATCCTCTACGTTCCTCCATGGGACCCTAGAAGGAGGTAAAACAAGTATAAAAAGCAATAAGGTAGGGTATCCAACCTAAAAACCTCCTGCAAAACTAGCCAAACCACACCAACACCCTACAATAGTCCAACTTAGAAAAAGGTAAGCCTAGCCTACCCAGCGCCATTAAAAGTCCTTGAAAAGCGTATAACACCATCATGAATCTTCGAGCAAGCCCGAATTCGCTCGATACTATCAAATTATATATCTAGATGTCTAAACAAAAAGAATGACATCCCTATTGCAAAGTGCAATCCAGGTTAAAAATTACACCTAAAAGGGGCCCATAGGCCCCGCAGCTGGGAAAAATAAACTAAAAATACCAACAGGTAGGACTTATCTTAAGGAACACGTGGTTTGAAAATAAGCTCAATTGGACATCTGCAAGGTCGTCAATTAGCCAACGAAAGTGAGGAGAGAATCGAAAGAGATGATTTCTTGTAGCTCCCAACCAACAACACTAGCTACCAACGCAAAATTTACGATAATTTAGTCAAGAAACCATAACTGTCACAACCCAAAATCTCGAGTCATGATGGCGTGTACAACCCTCCTGTAGACAAGCATAACCCTACAGCCCGGAGCTATGTGCAATGGGCTGTAAGCTCTCAAAATGACCAATGCAGCAAAGGAAAACATAAACAATACATAATAACGGATGCCAACAAGGAATCATACAAAACCCAAATCCCAAAACCTGGTGTCAGAGCATATGGAGCTACTATACAAAATAATCGAAAGATATAAAATACAAAAAACTCCTGAAAAGATAATACAATACAGGACCTGCAATGGACCGAATAAAGCAAGCCAAAGTCAAGGAAACCACGGTCAGCTCGGATGACAATGCTCACTATAATCTCCGTAAATCAGCTAGATCTACCCCACAAGATCATGACATTGCTGATAAACCCTGCCGGTATTTACACCATGAAAAAGGTACAAAAGTGCAATATGAGTACCAAACAAGGTACCAGTAGACATCATCGCCCGACTGGGTTAAAATAAAATGCAAGTAATAAAACGAGGAAGTAAAACAGGTCGATAATAGTAAAGAAATAGTAAAAAAATAGTAAGACTAATAATAAGCAGAGGAGTAAGATATCAAATGTACCAGTATAGAACTATAGGAACTAGACATGGTAGATACAGGCTACAAAGTCCAAAACCCAAAACGAAGTAAGGAAACATACCTCTTTTCCAGCTCAGTCAAACCCCACAGACCATGATACCATATACACAAAAACCACGAAATAAGGATAAAACAGAAGGATACCACCAAATGCAGAATAAAAGTAAACACACAAGAACCTACCGGCGTCCCATACCACCTGTAAGTATAGACAGCAGAGCAAACCTTACCTGGCACCCACCCCACCGGTAAGCACAAATAGCACACCCTTAAGCCCGGTAAGCACACACCATACCTACAGAAATACATAGAGGCGCATGAAGGTAAAGTAGAACAGTATCAACCTCGGGAACACACCCCCTGTCAGTTCCAGTAATCAATATCGAACACCCCCCTATAAGTGCTAGTAATCAATATCGGACACGCACCCCCTGTCAGTATCAATAAATACATCAGACACACACACCCTTTCAGTGTCAATAATCGGGCCTCACCCTCACAATATCAGTGCCAAGTCTCTAGACCAAACAGTAAATATATGTAAGAGTATCAATATAGTAGAACCAATAAAACGAATAATAACGGAAGCAGAAACTAAACAGAGTCTAGGATCAGCCAAAGGCCACCAGTTAAGAGCTCATCTCACCACACTCATTGCAAAACAGCTAAAATAATTCCCAGGGTCAGTGGCCTCCACGTCGTGGGCCAAGACCCGGACATAAAACCCTTCGCCCTCTATGCCCTTTCAAGGGCCCTCGGAAAATAAGGATCAACCTAAATAATCTATCCCACACTGCTAGCCGTATCACAAGTATAATAATATCAACCCAGTCTATAATGCACAAAATAGCTTAAGAATCGCCAAGATTGAAGGAAAAAGAGAAAATTGTACGGGAAATGGGTTTGGAAAGCTGGAAATGACATTTAAATAGGCTCAGTAGTTGCTGATTTATCGGTCGAAAGGATCGATTAATCTGTCCTGGACGATTTATAGGACCCCTAGATGATGTATCGGTCAAAAGGCTAATAAATCGGTCAACACCTACCACTTTTAACAATTATTTCCAAAGTTTCGTAGGAGGGTCGGAACGGAAATAGAGTCTAATTTTGACAAAAAAATATGCAAATCGCATGAAAATCATATTTCAGACTCAAGGGCATTGATGAAATGCTTCGGGGAGTTGAAAATAAGCAGAGATCCGGATATTCCCGAATAGGTCAACCTTCCTCTTCCTTTTTTCTTTATCTATTAACTCTTCTTGACAGCGAGCCTGTTAGGTGTAGATCTAAAAGGATCCAGCCATAGGCCTGACCGGATATCGTTTGTCTACTTCGTCTTAATGAATATTCACTTTAGATTGCTTAGTCACCCACAGACGATTTGACCGACCGTGCTCCTGCTAATCAAATGGCATAGTATTAGGGTAGGAGGCTTTTCTTTGTTATGAATAATGCAAGTCGTTTGAGCAAAAAGAACCCCCAACCGGAACTAAATAAAAAGGCTCAACTTTCTAATTTCCCACACAGTCCCTCAAAACTAGCTCGGACACCTCCAGAAGCTTACCAATGACATAACTAGCATAGAATCACCATTTAAGAGCTAATGAAAGCGCCAGAATTCCGATCCGACACTCTGATAATCAAAAGATCACCCAGGCTCCAAAGTGAACTTTGTTGAACTGAATGTCCAAAAAACAGCTCAAACTCAAAACGAAACCCCTAGGACATGAACTAAAGGTCCAACTTGACCAATGTCGGTATCTCGGAGCTAACGAAACTTTCAGAATATAATTTCGAGTGCGTTTACTAATAATACACTTTCAAGTTCCACTATTTCAAGGTTAAGCCTTGAAAATAAGAAATCTGAGATGACAAGCTATAGAAAAGTCAGAGAACCAAAGTAACGGTCCCAACAAGTTATAAATGACTTGGGGAAGCTAACAAAAAGCTCTAAACACAAAGGAAGTTGAAAGGCAAGTAAATGACAACGCGGGTCATTACAATAATGGTATATTTATAAGTGGTATACAGTAAGGGATCATTTAGTAAGACGTATAAGAATAATGTAGAGTATGGTGTATTAGTAATACTTGTATTAATAATGTTGGTTTTAGTAATACTTACACTAGTTATCTTGAGATTTTTCTTATGTGTATTTGGTTTGGTGTGTTAAAATTATCATGCATTACGTAATTTTTTTAAAAAATGCCCTACAAAATAGGTGGAAAGTAGATGAAAAAGATTTTGAGGGACAATTGCGTCTGTAACCATGCTAGTTCAGGTAGTAAAACCTGTTGTATTACTAATATATTGAATTTTCATGTATTAGTTATATATACCTTAATACAAAATATAGTGTATAACTAAAGCGAACATTAATTATGCATAAGTTAAAAATATACCAAACAAAGTATTAGTAACACATAATGCGAATGCGTGTATTATGATCTTTAATACACTTTACGAAATAATCCCTAACAATACATGGATAAAAAACTACGGTTCAAAGCCAAACACACTCAATTTTTTTTAAATAAATAGAAAAAATTTCACCATACACACCCGATCCAACTGAAAATAAAAGTCCCACCCGCTCAAATAAACTTGACCAACTTTATTTAACACACACTGCAGTAGCACACTCAAGGAAAAAGGTTTCACCGTACACATTCAATCCAACTAGAAATAAAAATTCCACCCACTCAAATAAACTTGACCCATTTTTATATAAAAACCCACCGCATTAGCACGCTCGAAAAACAAATAAATAAAATAATATATATTTTATAATAAATTACTTATTTCGTACTCCAAATTTCAAGATCTCATTTTCAAAAAAATATTGAGTAAAATTATTTTAAGAATTATATGATATTTTCTTAATTTTAATTTATTATATATTGATTCGTCAAAAATCTATATAAGCTATTTTAAAAATAAAGCTATATCAATTCCAAAAATGACAAAGTTGTGGGATAAATAAAAAAAAACTCATCCCCGAATAACATAGCAAGTGGAAAGAGAAAAAGAAATTAGGCTGACGGGCGCAGGGTAAGTTGAATTTTCGTGTGTTTAGTCTAAATGCCATCCTACCTCAAGCTATATTTGGATAGTTATACTTAAAAAGGTAGGTATTGAGGCGTTGGGCCAAAAGAGTGGACATCGCCATGGGAGACGGCAACACGAACGCAAATACAAGCAGAGGCAATTCCAATAATAATCGTCCAGAATGGCTGCAACAATATGATTTGATAGGGAAGATTGGGGAAGGTACTTACGGATTGGTTTTTTTGGCTAAGATCAAAGCTAACCGCAACAAATCTATTGCTATCAAGAAGTTCAAGCAATCCAAGGACGGTGACGGCGTTTCCCCCACCGCCATTCGCGAAATCATGGTTCCGACTCTCTTTGTTAATTAATTAAATAATCTGGCGTTGTTTCGTTATTGGAGTTGTTGAAAATTTAGGCTGTTTGATATTACTTTGTTCTTGATCTGCTGTACCTTACCTTGCAGTGTTGCACCTTTATTGTTGGATAAGTACCAAAAGCTTGTAGGATTTGCATTATTTGTTCCCTGGAATTGATGAAAACCAACATCTAATAGTTATAATTTTTATAAGGATAATAAATAAACAAACACTCAACTCTCAACCTTGGCCTAAGCTAGCATGTAAACACTCCAACATTGAGTATGCGCATTTACACAGCAACTCGTATCCCCAGTGTCAGTGAACACTCCAACTAACAAAATGATCATATAGACACCCCAAAATTTATGTACTACGTCAGCGTCGGGTTTCCATCGAGACACACTGGGGACGAGTTGGGAGTGTTTAGTTGTTAGTTAGACCAAATTGAGGTGTCTAGATGTGCACAAGTAGGAGTGCTTACTTGCCGACTGAGGCCAAGTTTGAGTGGTTCTTTATGCAATCTTTTATTGTTACTACTCACTTTTGATTGTTGGATTGGATTGTAAAGGGAGCTGTGTAAAGGTTCTAAGCTGTTTGACATGGAATACTTGCTATTGTTTTTCCTTTCCCTTCTTTTCTTTGGGTAAACTCATTCTGTTTGTGCTATGTACAAGTTTTTTTTATTAAACTTGGGATTACATTCTTAATAGTCTCTTTTAATGGGGTGGTAAATAAGTTGCATACCATGTTGATGGGTGACAGCTTGTCATGTTCCATTTCGCATTGTAACTATAATAATAGTGCTTCATTCATGCTATTGTCTAAGGTTTTCCTAGTAGCAAACCGACATCCTTGCAGCAGTTAAGGCTCTTAGCTTCTTTTAGGGTAATGTACTTGTTGTCCTTTGAGACTTTAGTTTCCAGTCATTAACGATGACAATCTTGATGCAGTTGCTTCGGGAGATATCCCATGAGAATGTTGTAAAGCTTGTCAATGTGCATATCAACCAGGCCGATATGTCTCTCTATCTGGCTTTTGACTATGCGGAGCATGACCTCTATGTGAGTATATGTTCTTCTCTTGAGTATAAAAAAGACTCCTATACATTTATTCCAATTTGCAAAATATATCAAACTATGTTTGTTGTGTAAAATGTAATCTACTGTATATCGCTACCCAAAAGTGTTCACATTTCTGCCTTATGTTTTTCTTCAACTTTCTTTATTTTTAAGAAAATGAACGTCTGCAAGCTAGTGGAAATTAAACTATAGAAGAGTCGGAGCGTCTCATATTTTTTGATAGAAGTAAAATTTCATTAGGAAAGGGTAAAAAGCTTGCCCCTATACAAGTTCGAAAGTAGAAAAACCTTATAAAAGGACATTGTTTTCTACTCATCACACCCAGTCATCTATACATATAAGAATCCTATGGGTGCACCAAAAAGAAATAAGGGAAAATAGGTTATCCCTCAGTGTAAAAAAGTCTTTCTCTACTCCCTCAAAAACTCGTCTATTCCTTTTTATCCATAGGATCCACATCAGTGTTAGAGGAGCAACATTTCCTGCATCTTCTCTTCCTTTTTCTAATGCCCAACTAAACGTTGTTTCTTTCACAGTATTCGGCATCACCGGTTCAAGTTTGAACCATCTCAAAATTTCCCACCATAAATAAGAAGTTACCCGATAATGTAGTAAAAGGTGTTTCACATATTCACTGGATTCTTTGCACATGAAGCATCAACTAACACATAATTTTTTCTTCCTCAAATTCTCCGCCGTTAAGGATTACTCCCCTCACAGCTAGCCAAGTGAAAAAACATATCTTGATACCCGAGGGGTCCATACCGATATATGTGGAAAATCATTCTCGTCCCTAGTCAAGAGTTTCTCATAATATGCCTTCACTGAGAAAATGCCATGCCCATCCGCCATCTATAGCCAAACATCATGTTTGTCCATTGTGGCTTTTCGTTGGTGAAGCAGGTCAAGTAAGTTTTGGAATTCTTCTAACTCCCAATCTTGCAAATTTCGCTGAAACCTCAAATCCCAAAACAATTCTTCTCCTTGTGTACTCCTTATTTGTTGAATAAAACATTTTTTGGGCTAGAAATACTATACATGTTAGGGAAAGTGATTCTTATAGTGTTATTTCCACACCACTTATGTTCCCCAAAGCTCACCCTACTGCCATTAGCCACCCTAAATTCTATATTCTCATTAAACTCTTCCTACTCCTTCAAAATATTTCTCAATAAACCACACCCATATGGAAGTGAAACATTTTTAGTCCTCCACCCCCTTCCAAAATTTCATACTTCTCCGCAATCAACCCTATCCACAAAGCATTCACCTCTACCCCGAATCTCCATAGCCATTTTCCCAAAAGTGCCTTGGTAACGACTCTAAGATCTTTAACCCCGAGCCCACCCCAACACTTTGGTGTAGTGACACTTGCCCAATTCACCAAGTGAAACTTTCTTTCTCCGTTTGAGCTCTTCCATACCCTACAAGTCTTTTTTCTACCCTTTCTACCACTGGGTTCAAGCTGCTAGATCCTTATTAGTGGAGCGTAGAGGTAAGCCAAGATAAGTAGTAGGAAGAACTCCAATCTTGCAATTTAATACTTGTGCTAAGACCTCAACATTCTCCACCTCGCTAACTGGGATAATCTCACATTTTTTGAGATTTATTTTTAAACCTGACACCAACTGGAACCATGTCAACACTTGTCTGAAGGACTCCACCTGATCTCTATCCACATCACAAAACACTAAAGTATCATCTGCAAACAGGAGGTGTACCCTCACATTACATTTCCCACTAATTGATGCAACAAATCCTCTTAAATAACCTCCTTACACAATTCTATCCATCATCTTGCTCAGAGCTTCCATCACTAATATGAACAACATAAGAGACAGGGTCTTCCTGTCTTACTCCTCTTGAACTATCGAAGAAGCCATAAGGATTTCCAAGGACTGAAAACCTAACAATTGAAATGCAATATTTGATCCACTTTCTCTATCTTGCACCGAAACCCATTTTCATCATAATGAAATCTAGAAATTCCCAATTAACATGATCATAGGCTTTCTCAAGATTTAATTTGCACAAAATCCTCGGCTCTTGTTGCTTTCTTCTTAAGTCGACCACTTTATTTTCCATAAGGGAAGCATCTAAAATTTGCCTGCCTTCCACAAAAGCATTCTGTGGTGTAGAAACTGCCACATCTAAGACCTTTTTATTCTATTGGAAAGCACCTTCAAAATTTTTTTTAGATGTTTCCGACTAGACTAATAGGTCTATAGTCCCTGATACTCGTAGCGCTTTCTTTTTTCGGGATAATGGCAATGAAAGAAGCGTTAAGACTTTTTTCAAATTCTCCATTAACCTAAAAGCATCGATGGTCTCCATTACTTCAACTTTGACTATATTCCAACAATGCTGAAAAAATGCCAAAGTAAAACCGTCAGGACCTGGAGATTTATCCCTAGCACAACACTTCATCGCCTCCTGCACCTCCTCTTCCCTAGTATCCTTCTCCAATCATTCCTTCTTATCTTCTCCAATTTGACTAAATTCTAATCCCTCTAACTTCGATCTCCAATCTAACTCCTCTCTCAATAAAAGTTCATAAAAAACACATATCGCCCCTTCAACCTCCTCTTTCTCCTTATGCACCACCCCATTTATCTCAATTGAACGTATGAAATTTCTCGTTCTATTTGCCACAACTATTCTGTGAAAAAACTATGTGTTAGAATCTTCCCTTTTCAACTATAGCGCCCTAGATAAAGTCTCCAACTAATCTCTTGAGCCAATGCCAAGGAAGCTAACTCATTTTTCAGCTCCTCCGCCCTCTCTCTTTCCCTTGCATTCATCCCCCTCTCCTCCTTTACCCGCTCTAACTCCCCACCTCACATATAATCTCTTTCATTTTTACCTTTTAAGCATCTTCATCTTTTTTGCAAGTTGAAAGGATGGGTTTCCCACCACTACATAGCTATTCCACCAACCCGCCACTTTATCCCTAAACCCTAGTGCCCTTAACCACATGTTCTCAAATTTAAAAGGAGCTCTCATAATTCTTCCCATTCTATCTAGCATAATGGGTGAATTGATCAGATGTCAGTCTTGGTAGAGGAATTTGAATTACATTTAGGGCCATCTCCCAAGCGGTGGAAACGAAGAATCTGTCTATTCTTGATCTAGAAGATCAGACCATGTAAAGCTAGCACCTGTTAGAGGAAGATCAACAAGAAAATGGTTATTGATGAACTCAAAGAACTCCTCCATGCCCTAGAAATCCCTACACCCCTCTCCTCCAGAAAACGTAAAATCCTCACCTAAAACCCACGGGATATCCCACTAGCCCATAGTAGTCATCATCTCCTCCCAGAATTCCACCTTTGACCCCTCCCCCAAAATCCCCGCTCTAAACCATTTTCGCAATTACAAAATCTACCTGCTATCAAGAACTCTCCTTTCCTTACCTCCATCAATCCCACTTTTCTCTCATCCCATAATATGAGAATACCATCTTCCTCCCCAAATACTTGTTACAGTAATATCAAACACCACTTCCACCTTAGTTTCTTGGAAAAATACAAGGTCTGACACCCCATACTCTCAAACCCACCTTAATGATGGCCCTTTTGTTTGGGTCATTACAACTAATGATTTTACTATTCATGCACAATAATTGTATCCTTGCCCCCACTTTCCCCCAACTTTCCCTACTTCCCCTCTCCCCCTTGCTCCTA
>JBDJHY010000014.1:8830608-8847353 GCA_039654485.1 Withania somnifera | reverse complement strand
TAACAATAGTTCAATAATATTCACCTCATTTCCTTCCACTGAGACCCCCAAGAGCTTTCCAAAGTTAAAGATACTTTTCCATAACCCACCTGTTCACCTTCCTCCTTCCCTCAATGACTGCTAGAGGATAAGGAAATTCCTCCTTCGCAGACCCATCATTCCCTTATTCATGATAATGAAACTCCTCTTCCAGTTCCACCCCTTCCGAATTCTGTATGCATTCATTATTACCAGAATTACCCAAACTCAAAGGACTTGAAGCTTTACTCAAGCTCTCACACCTCCCAAAATAATTCCAACCCCCTCCCAAGTCATAATTTTCTAATTGAACAGTGCCAAAGTCACCATTCTGCCCAGCAGCATCGCTGGGTATTGTGTAATTATAGACCTGACCCTTCTGCCCTGATTTCTCCTTCAAATACTTCTCTTCCTCCGTAGAAAAAGGTTGAGAAAGCACTTCTGTACTTGTTGGCACAATTACAGATGAAATAGTATCACCTTCCAAAGCAAGCAGACCTGTGCACTGAATACTAGAGTTATTGACAGCATGGTTCGAGTCGATGCTGATTCTTTTGTACTCAAAATTTTCTGCTTTTGGACCTTAACTTAATACTTATAAGACATTAATGAGTCTAAAGGCAAGTAATGTCTGGGTGCGTTATCCAAACTTTGAAGTATTTTATTTTTTTGAGGATGGTAATAGTTAGTTCACAGAAGCACTATATCCAAAAAATGTACTACCCTTTCAAAAGTTTTACATACTGCATCTGACCGTCTTTCTCCCTATTTCTTACAAGTAGTCTAGGACAACAAAAATGTCTTCAGTTTGCATTAATATATCCTGTTTAGACCAAAAATAACACAAAGCTAAGCAATTCATCTTGAACTTTTGAATGTCATTCTGCTCGTCTTGAAAACACCTCTGATTTCGCTCCTTCCACACTGTCCACCAAATTCATGCCGGGGCAATCTTCCATCTCTCGTCCTTTGAACTTGCATTGCCATCACTGTTCCAAGAACTCAAAACACCTTTATATGCTACCTGGTTTCACCCAGCTCATCTTCCTTAGACAAATAAATATTCTCCATAGTTGATATGTCCAACTATAATGTAAGAATAGATAGTTGATTGTCTCCCTTTGCTCCCACTTAGAAAACTTCTTGAACACAGATGGAATCCTCTTTTGTTGAGATTCTCATGTGTCAAGACATCTTCCTTTGCCAATAACCAAGTGAAACAGTTCACTTTGAAGATTGACAAAGTAAATGATCTATTTATTTCGTAAGTCAGTTTTAAGCTAATCTCCGTAATTTAATTTCTGATGGTAAAACCAAAGAGGAATTAATGTCCAGCTTTAGACTAAGACGATGATCTTTGAATTTTATTTTGTTGCATATGTTGAGAGAAGTTTATCTTATTTGTTCAAAATGTCCAGGTGTACTGTACACGCCATACATGTATAGGTACTTCGTGCCAATTTTTAAGATTAACGAAATGCATGACCTCTTAATTTCATCAGTAAACTTAATTCCTGATGGTAAAAGAGAGGATTTTACTCTTCTATTTAAATATAACGTGAGGTATGTTCTTATCTTTGCCTTTCTGATAAAATTGGGTGTATCTTTTGCCCCTAATGTCTTATCTATGTGAATGATAGTTGTCATCTAACTCCGTTGTCCATTTGAAACCTTCATTTGACATTAGGAAATTATCAGACATCATAGAGACAAGGTCAATCAGGCTATCAATCAGTACACCGTCAAGTCTCTGTTATGGCAGCTGCTTAATGGTCTCAATTATCTTCACAGGCAAGACATCTTTATTAGATTCTTTTGTTACTTTTATTACTAGATTCTTATGCTGCCTTAGTGTTATTGTTTACATTCTGTTGTAGTAACTGGATTGTGCACCGAGACCTAAAGCCATCAAATATCTTGGTATGTTTATGGCCTCTCCATCCTAATTTCTCTTCTTTTTCATTTTTTATAGTAGCGTTGGGGGATGTATGGCATTCTTATAACTAAAACATTCCTAATTTAGTATCCTTTACTGCCCTTTACAGGTAATGGGCGAGGGAGATGAACATGGTGTTGTTAAAATTGCTGATTTCGGCCTTGCGAGAATTTATCAAGCTCCATTGAAACCATTAGCTGAGAATGGGGTGAGATACACCTGTTATTGCAACTATAACTTCTCCATCTCTTCTTTTTGGTTTAGATTGTGATTGCTTCTGTAGATGGTATATCTGCTTCTCCTTTCCCAGTAGAGTAGTTACACCTTATTTAAAAGTTTAAGCTATTTTCTGTCAAGTGACATCCAATGATGTAGTCTAGTAGTCAATAGAGCTCAAATGGACCATGGAAGACCAAAGTTTAAACCTAAGTAGGAAAAAAACACATTTGGTGTGTGTTTGGTGCCAATTGTATAAGCCTTGATGGAAAGGTTGTTCTGGTGGAAAGTAACTAGTTATCCCGTACTTGTGGTGGTGGGAGTAGCAGATACTCGGTGGATTAGTCTGAGGTGTGTGTTTGGCCTGAATACTATAGCTATCCAGAAAAACTACTCCATACCAACTGCGGTTATGCTTGCCTTGCATCCTTGTTTTTTATCTATTTCTCTTCAAAAGGTTTTGCAATTTATGGTTTCCAATCTCTCAAAGAGCTTTAATGGTGCTGGTGCACCACTTTTTTCTGTGGCAGCTTGATGTTTGGAGCAATAAGTCTCACCATTTTCAATAGTATTTATTCTGCTTCTCTTTTGATGCTATTTGGATTTCAGAATACTTCCTTTCTGTTTTGGTTAAATTAATCTTCTTCTTTTTTTCTTCAAAAAGTAATTGTGAATATCTGTGTGAGAAAATAAGACAAGAAAGAGAGAATTGAGCAGAACACAGCGTAATTATTCCCTCAGGCAATTGGTTTTAAATAGTGAATGTTCAAGCTTCTAAAAAAGGGAAGGAAATATTCTGACTACTTGATTACAATAAAGAATTAGGGCCTGTTTGGCTTTGCTTAAAAAGAGTAGCTTTTAAAGTGTAGTTTTTGAAAGTCAAACTTTTAAGTTAAAAAAATGAAAAGTAGGGGATACGTAATTTTAGTTTTTAACTTTTTAAAAGTCAAGTTTTACTTTTTTTAAGTCGTTTTTAAAATATCTAGAGACTTTTGAGGGCTGAAAACTACTTAAAAGTTGGTTTGACCAACTTATAGTCAAAGCCAAATGGGCTCTTAATCTAATTATTCTAAGTAATCTTAATCGGTACACAATATCATCTAATATTCTTAACTCTTTGGATTTGGAAGATCGATCTGGCTGTGTTTTTTTTTTTTTTTTAAATTATCACTAAAGCCCTAATACATTAATGTTTGAAAGAGATTAGACCTAACTAATCTCCAGATGGAATTTCATTTTCCTCTTCTCTTCTCCCTTCCCCCTAAACAAAAGGCCAAGGAGACACTTTCGAAATTTGAGAACAGCCTAGCATGGGAGAACAGCCAAGAGAAATACCTGTCTTGCTTTTTTGGCTCTTGGTGAAATCAATGACCAAGTTTTTTCTGGAACATCCTACTTTGATGTTTGAAATCAAAACAAGTTGGTCCCAAAATGAACTGGATAAATGTGATTCTGGAAAATGTTTAACCCCTTCAACTTTAAGAGAACTAGGTTTCAACGATTGAAAGCATCCGTCGGTATATTAAAGACTTACTAATAGCCTATCTTAATTTCTGGTCCATGGATGGTGGAGTAAAAAATGTGATTATTGAAAGCCCAATCCTTTTTTTTTATTGTGTAATAATTTATTGATGTTGTGGGCGAACCGAGTGTACTAGTGTTATATGAAAGGCTAGAGGATTGATATCGATTAAATAAGAAAGAAAAGATTTAAAGATAACAAGTAAGGAATTTCGGTAAGACCCAATTGAAAGCAAAAATAGCACATTTATGGAAAAATAAATGCCCTAATTAAGCTACAATTAGAACCAAACCTTATTTGGAAACCCTCAAGTGGATTTTAATCCCCTTAAAAACCTGCTTAAGAATTATCAATTCTTGTTGGTTCAATATCATCTATCAAAGAGATGAGCTCTTTTTTCAACTCTTAGGTAAAAAGTAGTTATACTATGTAAGCCTTACCCAAGGGTGTGACCTAGTGGTTAATGATGTGGGTTTAGCACCATGAGTCTTAGGCTCAATTCCTAGCAGAGACAAACACTAGGTGATTTCGTCCCATCTTTTCTAGCTTTGGTGGACAAAGTACCTGTTACCTATTGTTGGTGGGAGGTGTCAGGTATCTCGTGGAATTAGTCGAGGTTCGCTAAAGTTGGCCCGGACACCACGATTATAAAAAAAAAAACTAGGTAAGTCCTTAACAAGATGCATGCTTGTATGCTACCTTGATCTACATCAAAGGCTGGCTAAAACACGTGGCTCTTCAAATAACACCCATTTATCTGTAGTAACAGGGATTTCTTCGGTACAATTCATAGAAAACGACGACAACCCCTCAACCTTCTCTCAGCTAACATCTATCTTCTGTATTGTCTCACTTGTTTATATTATATATGTGTGTGTTTGTGTGTTTTTGCATAAATGCCTAACATAGTCTATATGCTTTTTTGCATTATGGTAGTATTATTGTATGGTAATCTTGTTTCTATTACCATATGTTGTTCTGTTACTTCCTATTGTTCCTTGTTCTTGTATTATGTCTTTTTTTCTAGATTTTTGTGTTGAGCCGAGGGTCTATTAGAGACAACCTTTCTACCTCACCTCTGTGGTAGTGGTACGGACTGCGTACACTCTACCCTTCCCAGACCTCACTTTGTGTGAATATACTGCGTATGCTGTTATTGTTGTTGTAGTCTATATGAACGATCTATTGAACCCACTTTGTGTTAATGCTGATGATGTGATGGATTACTAAATAAAATGGGCAATATTTGTGATCTAAATAATTTGAAGAGTTCGGGAAGGAGTGAAATAGATCTGACCAGCATCACATTACTTCTGATTGTCACAACTTTTACCATGTTAATTCTTTGGTTCCTAACAAACTCAGTAGTCCTGGATTTTGATATGGATTGCTTTTTGGATCGAGCTGTACAAGAAAGATGATTCCTAATTCTTTTCTTCCTCTTTAGGTGCTTGTTTGACTTTCTTTGTTGGACATAACTGCTCTATAGCGACTCTGAAAATTTGTGCATTGAGAAATGACAGGTTGTAGTCACTATCTGGTATCGTGCGCCTGAGTTACTCCTTGGTGCAAAACACTACACAAGTGCAGTTGGTATGTCCCTTTGGTATCTTTGTTGATCTAAATAAGCAAACATTTTCATTCTTCTTTTTCAACCAAGAGGAAAAAATGTGTTTATGTAGATATGTGGGCTGTTGGCTGTATATTTGCTGAGCTTCTTACTCTAAAGCCACTATTTCAAGGGCAAGAAGTGAAGGGCACCCCAAACCCGTTCCAGGTTAATATTCTTATACCCTCCAATATCGCGTTCTATGTTTTTCCTTTTCGAGGTTGAATAGCATAGCTTTTGATCCTTTTTGCTTTGTAGTTTTTTTATTTTAATAATCTAATACACAATTCTCGTAATGTAGCTTGACCAACTGGACAAGATATTTAAGGTTCTTGGTGAGGATGGATTTTTGGTATATTCTCTTTGTTCCTTTTACTTTAGTTTGAACACTGCATTTAAGTTCATACTGTGTCAGGTCATCCCACACCAGAAAAGTGGCCAACACTGGTAAACCTTCCGCATTGGCAATCTGATGTGCAACGTATTCAAGGACATAAGTAGTAGGTTCATTCATACTACTTTAGTATTAAAAGTTTCTTTTAGCAGTGAATTCCCTTGCTATCTTTATCTTGCAATTGGAGCTGTCATCTAAATTTTTTCTTGTTTCCCTTTGCAGTGACAATCCTGCACTTTATAGTGTTTTGCACCTGTCTCCCAAAAGTCCTGCATACGACCTTCTTTCTAAGATGCTTGAGTATGTACTCATTTCTTAGCTAATGCACCACCGAATTTAAATGCATTCTGTGTGATATGCCAATACGCCTGCTAGATGATGGTATGCATGCTAATTTCTAGGGGGTGCTAATCCTTGTTAGAGGTAACATGCTTACACATAATGACACAACATAGTTACCTTTGTAATTGTAATGACAAGAATGGGAACAATATAAATGTAACCGAGTCTATCTGATTCAGTATTGTCACTTTTGTTTCTTTGAGAGAGCTTCTCCCTTCTCTCTCGAGAAGTACTCCAAGATGTCAATCAAGAAACATATAGAGTATGGAAGGATTGGGGTAAGCAAAATCCATTACTGAGCAACCAGCACATGGGAAGCTAGGCTGGTATGGAAGTGACAACTCTAGGAGATAATTGTTATCCATTTCCATTTAAAATGGAAGCTGCCGTACGGGATAGGCAAAGATGGAAGGGTGGGGCTTTCGAGTTACCATGTATTCGAAGAAGAACAACCTAAGGTAAATTTGTTTCCTGCAAACACACAATATCTGCCCTCCACAGATCAATACAACTCTTCACCACCCTTCCTTTCGCCGCATCATTTTATCCCCCAACATTCCAAGACACTAATTTAAGCTTCATGGTTCAAACTGGGACTTCCCTTTTCCCTTGTTTCTACCAGCACTGTTTTAAAAATTGACATCAAAAGTAATTAGGTTCTTTAGTTCATTAGCACTATTGGACCTGACCTTTTTGATGTCAGCCGGTGGTTCCATTCTTTTGGCTTGTCTATAGGTATCTATTTGCACGAGGAGCTCTGTGGCTTCCTCCTCATGTCCTTTGAAATCGGCTCCAAACATCTTGCCTAGCTTGATGGTGTTCTGACATACCCAGATAGAAGTTACTCTCTTCCGTGCGGCTGCTATATTCAAGCTCTGCTGCTTTGGGAATTGCTTCTTCTACATCCCATATCTCCCTACTAGTACTCGATTTATTGGTTATGATTTGCTGGTCATTTACAACCTCTATCTCCCTCCTCCGTGTTCTTCCCCATCATCTTCTCTGTTCCGGTGTCTCTTTCTGTTGCCAAAGCCATGGCAGATGTCTCTGCATGGGGTGTTCTTCTGCTTCCACAATTATCAACTGCTTCTCTGAGTTTCTGAGGGATTCTATTTCATTTAGTATCTCGTCTTGAGAGGACTCAGAAGTGGTCTGGCTTCTTAATTCATTTAATGATAATTGAGGCTTTGAGATCCAGAGTTGGGCCGCCGCAAATCAATTAATGAAGAGAAATCGGCATTCTCTCTTATCACGTGCCCATCACGAGCTCCTTTGGGGCCTTTTTTGAAATTGTCGCAGCACACGTGTGTTGACCAGTCTACAGTTGTCAAAGCGCCAATCTCTGCTATAATTTCAAGCGAAGCTTTTGCCCTCTGGACAAACTCCTCCCCTCTCGTCTTCCTATTTCATGCCTTTGTACAATGGCTTCTTTTAAGGTTTCCTTTGTTTTTGGTGCCGCCTCCGTCTCAGCTTGAATTCTCACCGAGTGATGACAAGAATCTTCTCGAAAGTGATCTGCCTTTCGATCCGAATTGGGATTTTGAAGATACACCCATCTTGGAGATCAAAGCCTCATTGGGTACACATCGAGCATCACACAAAACTTCAATTCGAGCCCACTTGAGGTGATTTCTTAGTTCTGTTTCCTCCTCTGTGCTCTTCTTGCCTCCACACTTGTCACCAATCTCAAGATTCTTTTGGACCACAAATGAAGTGGGAGCCCCATTGCTCTGATCCATATCAATGGGGTTTTTTGTTGACTCGAAGAGCAGCCAACTACCTGATTCCACCAATCAAGCTTTGCCTGGGTATTCTTCCATACCCATGTTCCTTGTAGAATTTTCTCCGCCATGGACCTATTTGGGAATTCAAATAATAAGGTTTGTCCAGCCATCTCGTAAATGTTGATTCCAAATGCATTCTTCCAGGCGGACACAGCCATCTTCTGATATCCGCAAGAGTGGGGGTCTCAACATGTTTGAAAGCTCCAGTTAAACATTTCCCTAGTCGACCTTTCTCATTATAAGGCTCTTGCTTGTCCTGTGCATACCATTTATTATCCTTAACTACCTTAGTAAGAGTAATGCCCTTGCTAATCATTTTAGGAGGGTGTTTAACTGTCTGTGTGTGTGGGGGGGGGGGGAGGGGGTCACATTAATGAACCTCTTAATTTTAAAAGCTATGTCTCTCCAACCTGCATTTATAGACTTCTCTGGCTTCACCTTTTTGCGACAGGATACTCATAAATCTGCTATGTTCATTATGCTTCCTAGTACCATAAAATTCTGCCGCTTGCTCTCTTGTTCTCCATCTTCTCACCATATTCTTTTGGTCACTTGATGCCTCCTTGAGATTTGACAATATTGCATATCCATTCCATGAATTTTGTTATCCTCCTCACCCTATGTCTGCTCCTTTCTACACAGTCGAACCAGTGGCTATTACCCGAGGTCCATCTGGTGATGTCGAAAGATTTGAACCCTGCATTAAAGTAGATTCTGTTTTCCAACATGATGCTGCTAATCTGAAACTCAAAGAATTGAAGCAATAATTACAGTCGGTGATTACTGATTGGCTTAGGAGAAGGTTTAGTAAAGTGTCTCCAATGGTGAAAGCCCATCGGAGAAGGGGATCGAAAGTCCAAAGGGGGCATCTAAAAAATTGTCTCTGGGGATGTGTCTGGGAGCTTTACCCTTTTCATCACCTTAATGATATGATTTCTAGCTACACAAATTTTCAAGGATTGCTTTAGACCACAAATTTCGAAAGTCTTTCTTTTTTTCTTAAATACCATGCCAAGTCAAACGGCGCCACATAAAATGTGTTGGAGCGAGTAATATTAAGATAATCTTTTAATTAGGATCATCACCCACTCCATCATCCATCTTCATATCTACTAGCCTTTCCCACTGTCAACTAATATTTGCATTAATTTTTGGTCTTATATTATGAAGAAGGAGAAGGATAAAATGTGTAAGAGCGATGACAGAAAATGAATAAAGGTGTCTCAGAAACAGTGTTATGGAATCTTTATCCTGTCAATTTCAAACATAATCATCTAAGAACTATTTATGGCAGTGTCATTTTCTAGGAGAGGTGCTTAACTATTTTTGGCAGTGTCATTTCTATGAGAGGTGCTTTCTTTATTTATTTATTTTCTAAAACCCCTGAGTACAATATCTAGGTGTAGCAGGGAAAAAAGGTTATATGTGAAACAATACTCAGATGAAAGTTCCCCTTCTTGTCCATTGGATTAACAAGGACAATTCACTTTGCTTTAGCTAGTCTATTCTGCACTCCCTTAGCAAGACTTGTTTGACTTGAATATTGGAACAGTAACGAGAAAAATGCCCCACTACTCCACATTTATAACAGTTACCAGATTCCCTGATGAGCTTTTTCTTATTCCTCTGAAGCTAGCTCTGCTGGCCTTACGCTTCAGACTGATGGTGTATCGGCGTTCTCCTGCTTTAAGAAGTGTGTTAAAAAGGTTCACATTTTTGGCTTCCTGTAAACCCTCTAGGTTATGGCAACTTTCTACCCACTTTAGCAGTACTGCTAGCTCTCTTCTCCCTTGGCACTTCATGGTCCACAATAGATCTGGTATTCTCATTTTGTGCCTTTGAGCTCACATAGAGCCTCTAATTATACCTCGCCAAATATCTGATTGTTGCGAATAACATATTAAAGCCACTTCCTCTTTGGTCTTGGGACTGTTACACTCATCAAACAAAGATCATTTCATAAATTATTGTGTTGAGCTTTAAACAAACTAATTTCTGTAGTGGGAGTCCCATATGCATATTCTACCATGTGTACCTCATGACATTCCATGCTTGTGTAATTGGAAAAGGTGTCTCACCACAATGTCTTGTGACTTTGACTCGAATCTTGTGTTGAGCTTTAAACAAACAAATTTCTGTAATGGGAGTTTCATATGCATATTCTACCATGTGTACCTCATGACATTCCATTTTTGTGTAATTGGAAAAGGTGTCTCACCACAAAGTCTTGTGACTTTGACTCGAATCTTGCTAACAACCTTAATCCTAACCAAGGGAAACTATCTAGTCGTTCAAACCAATGGTATGATCATAGTACTGCATCCACACGTGTAACTTTAGTTATTTGACCTTTTCACAAATACCTTTTTACTTCCTAAGTATACTCCAGAATATTACATTTCTTTCTTTGGCAGCTTCGGTCCATAATGATAGTCTTTAAACTTAGGCTTAATACGCTTCGGATTCGCTCTAGGATCCAAGGTTTACCCAAACCAGTTTTCTCTTTCATTGGCCCTATTTAAAGACCTGAAGGTCACCGTGGTCTACACAGGCCCCGCCCCTTCCCTTTTCTCCTTGGCATGCTTGCTGGAAATGGCTGTGCACACTTGTGTGCGCCATACACCAATCTGCATGGGTGCTGCATGCTGAGGTGCGTGGTGAAGGGTTGTCCAGCTACCCTTCAATGAAAAAGTAATAACTTCTTGTAAGAATGTCCAAATGGCGAATGATTTGAACTATTCGAAATTAGATTCGAAGAGCTTTACTTTGATACGTAATGCACAATATAACTCATATATTGGGAGTTTCTCTTGTTTGAAGTTAGATCTTGCATAAGTGCAGTTGAAACTTTAGTGAGTTGCATAGTTTTCAATTCGTCTTGTCCCTAGGGCTTTCCTTAGACCGTAAATGACTTCCAATACACCTCTTACACGTATTATCATGTCCAAGTGATATTGTACTAGTGTGTATCATCGTTGGTATGAGTTAGATGAATCTTGGGCCTAATTCAACCCCAAAAGCTAGCTGAAAGGGAAGAAGATTGTCCAAGCCATAAGGAGTCCCGAGGATATGGTCCCGATTCAATGTGGGACAGTTTTCAACACCTTCCTCCCCAGAGTCTGTATTGTCACAAATTTCCGCACGGTTCAGGGCCCCACGCACTAGACCTATGGGCCTGATTCTGATACCATGTTAAATGGATCTTGCGACCAACTCAATCCCAAAATATAGCTCAAATGGAGGTGGATTGCCCAAGCGATATAAAGAGTCACAAGATCTTGTCCCAGTTCGATATGGGACAATTTTCTTGAACACTATGCAAGACGTTATGTCTCATATTCATCGGCGCACTTTAAAGTTTTAAAACCTTATGAATTTCAGGGATGCTGCACCAACATTTACTCCGATATACTCCCTCAGCGCTTCATCCTAATTTAATTGTCTTAATTTGACTCGGTGAGAAATAAAGGGAGCCTTTTGAGTCTTGTGGTCTTAAATTAAAATTGCTTGCCTCAACTTCAGTATATTTGTTTTTTCCCCAAATAGAAGCAAAAGATGTTTTGAAGGAAATATTGGTTCTTTATCTTATAGAAATGTACATCATACCTTTTATCTTTATGGTGTTAAAATCTTATTGCAACTGATATGGACAATATGATTGAGTTTTTGAATACCCTACATAGCTATAAGGAAGCTTTTATATTTCTAAATACTTGTCTCTGAGAATCTTTTTTATGCTATACACAATAGAAGTACCTTCTCTTTTTTTCCCCCAAATTCCTTACTAAAATATAATACTAGCATTTGGTTTTATGCCCTAATGTTTGTTCCCCAATTATTAATGAAAAGTTACTTACATTTCAGCTTCTATGCAATTGAGATCAATATGATATTTTAGTGTCATCTAATATGCAGATATGATCCTCGCAAAAGAATAACAGCAACACAAGCTCTCGTGCATGAGTATGAACTATCTCAATCTCTCTCTCACATCTCACACATGTACACTTTGTTCTGTTGCGTTTTTAACATACATATGGTTCTGAAAATGACTTGACATATTTCATCACAAAATGAATTTGTAAAATGGTTCATCCGTATTCCTTACTTGATTTTCTTAAACGTCTCTGATCAAAACAATAGACTAAGTTAATTACTTCTCTGTTTTTTGGTTGTCACCTGTCCAGATAACAGAGTTTTCCTATTTTGATGTCCTCTTCATCCTTTAAGTACTGGGCTAACTTTACTAATCAATTGCTGGGCATATTTGGTCTACGTATTTTCACTATCTAATTGCATTTACCACGTCATAAACTTTTTTCAGCTGATCTTCCAGCCAAGCACGGCCTCTTGCCAATAGATTTTCTCCTCGAAGTGGGGAAGTTTGGAAATAGTGTTTGGCCTAGTGAAGTTATGTGTGGTTATTCCTTTTTTATATGGAGTACTTATCATGATCTTGATAATTTCTTGAAATGAAATAGAGGAATCCTATTATTTTGCATTGATTTTACTATTTCCTATATGGTTCCCAAACTAGGGAAGCTAAGGCTGCAGAGTTTCTTTTGATATCTTGTGATAATGAGTGGAGGCTTGCCAAGTATCATTGTTAAGCTTTCTACTTTTTTCTTGTTTACAGGTACTTTCGTATGGAACCTCTACCTGGCCGCAAGTAAGTAAACAACTTTCTACAGTCTCTTGGCAAACAATTGATTTATAGGAAGTTTCATGAAGCTAGTTTGATAAGATCATGCTAGAACACTTAAAGTGTTATGAAAATTGAGATTTACAAGTTTTACTTTTTTATATCCATTTACACATACTGAAAAATTAAAACAAATATAATCTTTTCGATCATTGATTCTAAAGAGTCTTGAGCAATGGAAGAGGTCTAAATATGTTATAGTGGATCCTATCCAGAGTTTATGGGCCTTGCAAGGAAGAAGGAAATGATACCCTTTCAGCAGGGTATCATTTCCTTCCCATGGGTTTTGGGTGGATATGTCAATATTTCCAGATTTCAAAAAAAATAAAAAAAAAATAAAAAAAAAAATGAAATGATAGTAGCCGGGCATCAGGAGCTATGAAGATTTTTTCAAATTTAATTTAGGTTCTGGAATTGTTCGATAGGTCATTACATGGGGTGAATACACATGGTATAAGCGTGATCAATGGAAAACAATATCCAGAACTGATAGATTCTCAGTTTCGAGTCACTGGGAGAGAAATTTCAAATTATGAAGCAAAGGTTTTACCAGAGACTGTGTTGGACCACAGTCCTTTAATTCTTAAGTGGGGTGAATAGAACATCTAAGTCCTATTTAAGCTTGAGAATATGGGCTTGAACATGAGCAGTTTATGAATGGAGTTGAATTTTGGTAGAATTCATATTCTGTACCTGGCAGAGCTGATGTTATCTTTTTCCTAAGAAATTGAAACTTCTCAAAATTGACATTAAGGAGTGGAATATTACAGTCTGGCAGACTTACAGCTCGAAAAAGGTTTTGAAAGAAATGTAAGAGTTGGATTTAAAGAGACGAGAAGCTGAAGATCATACTTCATAGGAAGGAAATTCTTCTTAGAGGGTTGGAAGAAATAGCCAAAGCTAAGGAGATTCTATGGAAGCAGAAATCGAGGTGCTTGTGGTTACTCCATGGTGACAAAAATACATGATTTTTTTTCCAAAAGTGCTAAGTTAGCAGTTACAATGGCTAAAATAGTAGCTTTCGAAGGCTTGTATGCGGAATAGATGTGGAAGGTGGGGATAAGAAGCTATATAGGTTTGCCAGGGTGAGAGAGCGGAGAACTCGTGATCTCAATCAAGTGAAGTGCATCAAGGAAAAGAATGGATAATATTGGTGGAGGAGACTCTATTAAGATGAGATGATAGTTTTAGGCCCGATTTTGGGCCTAGTCCAGTACTTAGTATAAAATACATTGTTAGACTCGTATTAATATATAGAATTTATTAGCATAAGTATTAGATTATTTAGAGCCCATTTGATATCAGTCGGCGTACGATTCGTGGATTTGCAAAGCTTTGTCATCGGACGACAGGTAGGCTCCATAGGGCTATCTTTGGGTTTATAGCTTTAATAATTGAACTAAATAGTGTCCTTGGGTTGGGTAGCTAGGTTTTATAGCATCCCAGTACCGTTATATGTTGAGAACGATATGTTGGCACCCGAGTAATATGGGGCCCGAGAGACTTAGCATCTGATTATAGATACTCGTGCAGGGTATAGGATGTGGATATCCCTTATTTATATGTGATTTATATGTGTTATTGACGTGTTGTGTATTCATGATACGAGAGGCTGAGCCTAAGGCTCCGATGAGAGTATATTGGGGCTAGGTTGGTATCACAACTTGATTTTGAGTCGTAGAGGCTAAAGAAAGATCATGATAATAATGATGATGATTCACAATATGAATTGAGAGACCGAAATACTTAATAGTAATATAAGTAATTGGCTTTTTAGTAATTTACACTCGACATAGAGTCGAGCAGCACCCAGTAACACTATTTTTACTTATTTTAGTCCAGACTTTCCCTCCTGGCACCGGGGAAAAGTATCATTTACTTAATTAATGCTGGAACTTGAGTTCGACCCAGAATCGGCAGTGAGTATGGGACTTGAGTCCGTTGTCGTACGGCAGTGAGTACAACTTTTGACACTTGTGGCATTACTAGTTATGGATACATGGTGATACCCGATTTATTGATGGTTATGATCAGATATGATGATATATAGGTTTGTAGCCTTGATTTTTCGAGCTGGGCTTGAAGGTATGATTGATATTCGACATGATATGCTAGACTATTTGATATGGGCACTAGATGTCAGACTATTGAGACCCTTGAGGCTCTGTGATTTGGGATGTGAGGATATGATGATGTTAGAGTTGTACATGGTGATGCACCCCCATAGAGCTATCTCGGGGCTTCCACGTGACACAGAGGAGGGGGTATGTGGAGTATGGGGGATAACATATACCAAAAACTTATATGTTATTATTGGTGACTTGCTGCTTCACCTTATGTGGGATTAGTGTTTATTACTTCTGTTCATTCAATTATCTTTTCACTTGAGGTTACCCGTATACTGACCATGTTCTACTCCTATCTTTCTTGATTCCCTTTTTTATTGTTATATTTCACATATATTGTTGAAAGGATGTCGAGTACGTTCTTTTCCATTACCTGCGATCCTGTTATGTAATTGGCTAGTACTATCAGTGTATGTGGCACTTGTTTGATACTTGAGTTGCTATTTTCCTGTATTGTACTATTTGCTTCTGTGACCCCTTCTTCTTATATTTTGTTATTTACTACTTTTATTATTGTTATGCGCTCAGTGGGCCCTCAAAGACTAATGAGTACGGATTGCTTTGGTGACTTGTACTCATACTACACTTGCACTTGTGCAAATCCGAGTACAGGTTTCCGTTCGTGATACATAGATCATTGTTCGTTTGGATTGCATTCACATCAGAGATTCTGGGTGAGCTTGGATATTGCAGCAGTAGTGCGACTCTAATATGCGACTCGCATACTAAATTGTATGACTACATAATTAATTATGTGGTTCAAACATTGCTGAAGTGTGTTGTGCGGTTTTGATATGCGGTTTGCATACTAAATTGTGCAACCGCACAATTTGGTATGCGATCCGTAGACCGGAGCACACATTCCCCACCTCGCCAATCCCGTACACTGCAATCCTATGTGTTGTGTATTAATATTGGTCCGGCTAACATGATCTTGCTGGCATGGAATTACCTAGGAGAAACCCTACACTTGCTACTCAAAGTTACAAAGGCAAAGGGAAAGCAATTGAGGAACCATCTACAAAAGGAAACATGGTCATGTTTGGAGTCAATGGAATGGAAAATATATACAGTGTTTGGCTCGATAGAGGATTCAATGAGGAGAGATATTTTGATTTAGCAGGGGTGCGAGGACTCTTCCCTGAGGTTGAGTACCTACTCAGTGATAGAAACTGGGAGACATTTACCAAATCTCAATCCAAATATGTACCGAAATTTGTTCGAGAATTTGATGTTGCCTACAAGGCTTAGTGCATCGAACAGAAGACTCCTAGACATGCCCTTCAGTTGAGCGTTCTGATTCGGGGGGTTGAAGTGGATTATTCTCCTAGAGAAATCAACACAATCTTATTTGGCTGGGATGGACGTAGGAACAATACCTATCGCAACATGATGGCTACCGCCAAGTCATACTATGCATAGGTTGCAAGTGTCATTACAAAGGGAGAACCATTGTGGTCCACTTCTAGGGGAGAAATCTACAAGAGAGACTTAAAAATTGAAGCCAAGTATTGGATCAACCTTGTGTGTTCGCGTTTGAGGCCAACCACCAATGAAAACAAGCCATTCATTCATAAGTGCATCCTTATAGCCCTGGTCATGATTGGCATACCAATCGATGTGGACGAGATTATAGCAACTGAGATCAACATTCAAACTTGAAAAAATAAGCGATTATACTCTTTCCCACTGTTGATGTCTATGATGTGCCACAGCTCTTCGGTACCTCTCATGAGAGAACGTGATGGGGTCAGGACCGTTGACTCAATGATTGTCCTACCAGCCAACCAGGATGAAGAAAACCTGATTTCAAAGAAATGTTGAGTAAGTGAAGAGGACCTTTCCATTCCTGATGATAACAACGACAATGTCTCCATTGCTTAGACCCTAAGCCCTAACAAATAGAATGCTCGTAACAACCAACTGCTAGAACGCGTGCCACCAATGCATCTAATCCAGTCCCCTCAGGCACTGTACCACAACATCTACTTGCTATGCCAATCACGAAGCCATCTCGGTCATGGGGAACTGTTAGTGGCCCCAAAAATTTCCAACTCGACCAATTGATGGAGAAACTACCTGATATTATCCAAAAG
>JBDJHY010000014.1:8803416-8818962 GCA_039654485.1 Withania somnifera | reverse complement strand
CAGGGTGAGAGAGCGGAGAACCCGTGATCTCGATCAAGTGAAGTGCATCAAGGGCAAGAATGGAGAACTATTGGTGGAGGAGACTCTATTAAGATGAGATGACAATCATATTTTCATAAGCTCTTGAATGAAGAACGGGACAAAATTCGGTAGAATAGTTTGCAAAATTCTCACAATATCAAAAATTACAGGTTTCTATTTCAGTTACTAGCCTTGTTGAGTCAAGAAAAGCATGTCTTGTCTCGTCTTCGAACAATTGGGTGATTGATTAAGGCGCTACAAATCATATGAAAGGTAATCTTAGGTTATTTTCTACATTTCGATCACACATAGCAAGTGTTGATCAAATTCAAAGTTAATGATTATCATGATGAGATCTTGTGTGATGTGACACCTATGCAAGCTTGCCATCTTTTACTTGGAAGACCTTGGCAATATGATTGATTCATGAGGCATGAGGGGAGAACCAACAAGTATTCGGTGTTGAACAACCATAGGTTTGCACTTCAACCCATGACTCCTCATATAGGTGAGGTTTCACTAAAAGATGAATGCATTAAAGGAAAAGAACCAAGGCAAATGGAAATAATGTGATACTATAGTTGCCATGGAGAAGGGAGAGAATAGGGGATCCGAAAGGAAAGGTAGAATGATATTGATAGCCATTTGCAAAGAGTTGAGCTCCAAGCCTCACCCTTAACGTACATATTCTTTTTCTTTTACTCTATTCGATTCTTGGAGGTGTGATTCCACATTGTATCATGATAGTGCATGTTCGTTCATATCTATGATCATCTTTGGTGTACTGAAATTGAATGATCTTCGTTGGGGAATCCCTTGGGAGGGGAAGGAGAAATTTGTTCTAAAAGCAAATTGTTCTTAGCATGGAATGCATGGAGGTCTAGTCAAAGAGAGGCAAGCCATGAATGCATTGAAGATATTTTTGATGGCTTTGAAGACTTTTTAAACTCCAAGGACATCAATATCATATTTGGATTACCGGGGAGGCCCACAAGATTTTTAGACCCATTAGACATTTTTGGATAATGGGCTTGTTTCACATTGGGTCATTTTCGGGCCCATTTTGTAATTAAAAGCCTAGGCTATAAATAGGAGCTCTTCTCATTTCCATTAGATAGTTGTTGGATTTTGAAGATAACTCTTGTGAGATTTTGATCTTGGCAAAACTAATGTTACTACTTGATTGCAAGGTGTGGTTGCTAGGGTATCCATCCCCTTGAGGTCCACCTATAGGTTAGAGTCTTTGGTGGATATTGTGATTAAGGATAGTAATTCTTATATAATTAGAAGATAAGGAACAAGCATAGGAAGTTTGGAAGACTTCCTTTTTCTTAGAGCCTGTTTAGATTGTTTTAAGTGCTTTTAAGCCAAAATAGCTTTTAAGCACTTTTGAAGTGTTTGGATAAATGTGAAAAGTACTTTTAAACACTTATTTTTAAGCTAAAAAGTTAAAAATAAGCTAAAAGGCAAAAGCTAGATTTCCTAGCTTTTAGCTTATAAGTTGCTTTTAATATGTAAATCCAAACAGGCTCTTAATGTGGAGAACATGGCTAGAGAGAGACCCAAGATGCTTTGACGGGAAAGAGGAAAATGTGTACTTGGTTAAAATTAATGTATCCAAAATCTTAAAGTTTGGTTCGGAGCTGATTGTCAGTGATACTGATGTACTCCTCTTAAGAGTTTTTGGAATCCCTTGCGTCCTAAAGTATTCCTAGCTTTTCGGATCTTCAAATTGCTGTAGAAATCGGAGGTCGTTCCAGTATTACAACTTTGAAAGAAGTTGAGCATCCGACTCGACCACTTTAGAGGCCTGATGGTCATATATACCCGATTTGGGACTCTATAACATAACAGAAAACTCTGAACATCCTGTCTGAATCCTTAAGACAATGAGTGGTTGCCCAAAACCTTTGTAAACCCCTTTGGATACTCTTTTAAAACCAAGGAATTTGTGTAATTTATCTATATTATAGGTATAACCCAATTTTGGTGACAGACGTGGATTTGAATACCAATTTGACTGTGAGAACAGGTTGCCAACCCAGATTCTGATACTAACTCAAAACATCTAACCTAGAACTATAACTGTAAGGCAATGAGTGGACTTGCTCATGTTCTTTTTAAAACCCATGTGACCCTATTTGCAAGATGTTGGACTTTATGTTCCTCAAGAACAAACATTTCATCCCTTGTATTCTTGTCGATCATCATTATGAGAACACTATTTCGGGTTGTAATGTGCTGGTTTTTCTATAGTTACTGAAATGTGGAGTTGTAGCACTTATATATGCTTCGTCTTTCTGACATTCCAGGGAGACTACTTTGTCTTTATTAAGCTAATTATTTCTGTAAATAATTAAAACTGCTTAATTGTGACAGTGCACTTGTACCACCACAACCAGGAGAAAAAGTTGTGAATTATCCAACTCGACCTGTGGACACAACTACAGACTTCGAAGGAACCATTAGTCTTCAACCTTCTCAGCCCGTAAGCATAAAATTCCGTACATCGGCTAGGTTCATATCCCTATGCTTGCTTTTTGTTCTTGGTGTTTGTTTACTGCTGATATATTTCTGATTTCCATGTATTAAATTTCTGTTACAAAAGAATGCTATTATAGGAGTCAACTCGAGAAAGACAATCAAACTATTATCCAAGTAAAACTGAAATGGTTCAGCTCAGCTAGAATGGTTGTTCTTCATTTCAGCTTGAATAGGATCTTTCTAAGTTTGATTTTAAACGGTTGGCTGAATTTAAGCCTGCATTGAGCCGTTGCTTAATCTGGATTTACTAAGATTCTGTCATATGTAATACTGTTATCAAGTTGGAAAATAGGAAGTATGTCTATATTTAGATACTGCTTGGTACAAATTTCAAATCTATGTATTCCAAGGGAGAATGATTTCTGGAACTGTAGTAAAATGTATTTTGATTCCCAAAGTATAAGAAAAAGCTTGACAAGAAGAAGGAGGGGTAATCTTGGAAAGCACTTTCAGAAGATGTCTTGTTTATGTTGGACACCATTTAAGCACCATGTTGAAACTTCTGTTTTCCTTCAAATGGGAGATGTGTTCTTGGTAACAAGTTTTCTCAAGCGTACTGAGATACTGAACTTGTTTTATAATGACTGATCCCACTTTATATAGTTTTATTATTGTGTGGAGCGTCAAACAATGTTTCCGTTACTACAATCTTTGAGAAGGTTCTATTTTTCCTAGAAAAGGTAAGGCAAGGCAAGGTAATCCTTTATAAAGGTGGCACCTACGGTTGTGCTAGATTACAGTAGTTATATACAATTAGGCTAATATCTTCCTTGTCTAACTATGCAAGAGCTGATACAAATTTCAAAATTTGTCCAACAAAACAAAAGGAATAAACAAATGTATTTCAATTGCATTGCTTTTCTGGTTGTACCAAAGGCAAAAAATAAAAGAAACATTGAAGTCAATGGTGCCTTTTAGCGCAAACCACGGGCTTTAATGGAGATAGGTGTTATTGAAGATATAATTAGTTAAATAAAATTGTTTGGTTATCAAAAAGAGTAAATAAATAAATAGTGTGCTCTCACTATCATTTAAGCCCTTAAAAGAGATGGTCAGAAAATTAAGCATGGGGAGTTGTCAGAGGTCCTGGATTTGAGTCTCACTGCTATCCATTATTGAAAGAATTTCTATGAGCTTGGCTCATGAAAAGAATCAAACCCACTATATGAGGAGGCATGCTGAATCTCTAATTAAGTTAAATTTTTTTTTCTTAGTTTAAGGTTTTAGATGAGATGGTCACACATTTCAACAAGATTTTAAGACAATTTCATAACCCCCAAGTTGTTGATCAAAACAAATTCTGCAACTCCCAAGCAATTGGACAGTGTAAGATAAGGCTGCATATAATAAACCCCTGTAGTCTGGTCCTTCCCTAGGCTCTGCACATAGTGGGACATTTAGTGCACTGGATTGAACTTGCACTCCAAATACTTTACTTGGTTTTGGTCCTGCTCAACTTGAAACCTTTTGATTCTAGGTCTGTCCCCAAACATATAGCCTTACATTAATTTCGTTTCGTGTCTCATCAATTGGTACTGTATCATCTGCAAATAATATGCACCATGAAACCCCCTCTTGAATGTGGTGTCTGAATATCTACTACCAAAGCATATTTAAAGGGGACTAAAAGTAAATCCACATTACTTTTAGAATTTTGAAATGTTCTCAGGCACGAATTCCTAGGTAGACTCTAAAGGGCCCTTTTGGACCTTCAAACAATCTGTTCCGGTGGTATTCGACTATCGAAAATTCCAATCCTTCCTTCCTTTTTCTTTTCATCCCTTTTCTCCACATATGGAGAATCGTATTTATTCAGACGGGGAAATTATACGATATCACGGAGTCGAGATCATCCAGTGGGATCTGGTTTGGGTGGGTTCAGAGCTCGAGACATTGCATGTGCAGGATAACAGTAAGCAGAGAAGCCCTGATATGGCTTAACAGGAGGATAAAGAGAGGCATCAAGAATAAGGGGGAGAAGTTTTAAGTCTTGGAAAGGAAGAGATCTTGCTACCTATTTTATACTTCTCTCTGAAGTTCAATATATATGGTAGGTTTTTATCAAAAGGGTCAATGAGCTTAGGCGTGAGTTTCAAGACGACAACAATGAATGGAGAATAGAGAAAGCTAGTCTAAACCTCTCCCTGGAAGGGAAAGAAACAGAGCATGGAAATGGTAATTTGAGCTCTGGGAAATATCCTTTGGATATTAGGATATTGGTGATAATGATATAGCTAGTCTGAACCTTTCTCTAAGAGGGAAGGAAACAGAGCATGGAAATGGTAAATTGAGCTCTGAGAAATATTCTGTGGATATTAGAAGGACTAATGATAAAGACTCATGGGATAAAGGGGAAAGTTGGACACGTGGCAGTGGACCCTCTTTGGTGGGTCCAAAAGAGACCCCTGGAAAAAATGGACCAGGCCTTTTGTTGGAACACTGCTCCTCTTCTTTACAGAAAAGGATTCTCTTGGGCCTTTCATTAAGCCCATTATGGAGGATAAACAGGAGGGGAGAATTATGACATGCATGGAGGATCAGATGTAGGCAAGGGAGAATTTCGCGAGTGGGAGTAATATTCTGAAAGTCTTAGACTGCGAGGAAAGAAGTAAGCAAGATGAAGACCAAACACAAATTATAGCAACATACAACCGCTTCAAGTGGACGACTCGGTTAGCAAAGGAGAAGCAAAGGAGAGAGCCACTCTATGGTTTTGTGATGGTTTCGTACAAATGTCATTAAACTAGGTCTGAAGGTTGGAGCTGCTTCCGAACGTCGTGAGGAGATAGCATATGAGTTACACTACAGAATTGATCAAAAAAGAGGGCAGAAGCAGAATCAGAAAGGGGAAGGGAAGAAAGAAAACCTACAAATAGTAATTCCAGAGGAGGTAAGAAATCTATCTTTTGATGTGAAATTCAAAGATGGAGAACCAAGGGGAAGAGGGAGAACACAACCACGATTGTCCCATGAAGATTCAAATTCTTTCATGGAATGTGAAGGGGTTGAATGGGGTGAGTAAAAGAGCCATACTCAGGAATCTTTTACTGCAATAGGGGGCTGACATTCATGTGCTTGTGGAGACTTTAACTAACAGGGAAGTAATCTAGTTATTACCAATAAATAGTGATAATAGATGGCTGGGGAAGTGCACATGAATGCTATTGGAAGCCTGGAGGGATAGTAGTATTATGGGATAAGAGGAACTGGAAGGGGAATTAGTAGACAGTGGGGATCAGACAAACACTTGTATATATGAGGGCATCAATCAAGAAGTAACATCTCATTTAAGTGCAGCGTATGCTGAGTGTGATATAGTGGAAAGGGAGGAACTCTGGTGGGCATTAACAACTATCTGAAGTCAATTAAAAGGGCCATGGCTGGTGGTGGAGTATAATATCACCAGTTATCCCCAAGACTGAACAAATTGTCAGAGAATTACAGGAGCAATGGCTGAATTTTCAGATTGGATTAATGACATGTAACTCATGGACCCTCCTTTTTTTAGAGGGTCTTCCACATGGAGGAGTGGTAATCATGGGTGTCATCCAGGATAGACAGGTTCCTTTATTCTTCACAGTAGGAGGAAATGCATCTCAAATCAAACAATCTCTACTTCCAAGATTGGGATCAGATCACAATCCTCTATTGCTAACTTGTGGAGATATGGACTTTAAGAAGTCTTATTTCAAGTTTTAACAATGGTGGTGGGGGTGGAGGGTTTCAAGGAGAAAATGCAAGAATGGTCGAACTCTTTCAGTGTTTCTGGGAGCCCCGCTTTCATCTTGGCTTTCAAACCTAGACTTCTAAAAGGGAAGCTGAAGGAGTGGGGACATGATTAGAACTAAGTGGAAGCAAAGAAAGGAGGATATCCTAAACCAAATAGCTGGGTCGGTAAATATCATGGAGCAGAGAACACTCACAGATGATGAGTTACTGCAAAAGGCTCATTTTTCTATGGATTTTGAGGAAGTAGCTAGAAATGAGGAGATAGCTTGGAGACAGAGATCAAGAATACAATGGTTGAAGATGGAGATAAGAACACAAAATATTTCCACAGAATTACCACTTACCATAGGAGATTTAACACTACTGACACAATTGAAGGAGGAGGAGGAGGCATCGTCACTGATACAGAGTCCCATAAAATTGACAATTTAGAATTATTATCATTATCTGTATAGTGAAATAGAGAATTGGAGTCCGGATTTTAATCACCAAAGGAGCAAAACTAGTTGCAGAAAGTTTGAGGAGGATGAGGTTTTGCAGGGCATCAAGCTCTGTGCTAGTGATAGGGGACCCTGGCCTGATGGGTTCCCTATTGGTTTCTACAAAGAATTTTGGAGTATGCTGAAAGTTGACATCATGAACACAATGTATCACTTTCATGAATTCCATGTCTTTGAGAAGAGTATTAATGCAACTTATGAGGCTTTAATACCAAAGGAAATTGGAACTTTGTCCTTGACTTATAAGTCTAATAAGTGGAGTATAAAAGATCATTGTTGGTCAACAAACATCAGATGACATTCATAAAAGGCAGACAAATGCTGCACTTACAGCAAGTGAATGTGTAGACACTAGGTTGAGCACAGAAGAACCAAGCATCATGTGCAAACTTGATTTGGAGAAGGCCTATGATCATGTAAACTAGGGTTTATCTTAAGCATTCTAAGGAAAATAGGTTTTATTAAAACTGTTAGGTTCTTGTCACGCCCTGGATGTAACACATTATCTGGTACCACGAGTGACCTGAAGCTAACTCTTGGCTTGGCATGAGTCATGCAACTTAAACTGAAAAGAAAATGCAGAAGATGATACGTGGGCTAAACTCATATAGCATAAATAAATACTCAAATAGTATTGTGACTGTAATATATTATTTTTAAACTGATTACAACTTTCTTACTGGCTGTTTGGGGAACATCTACTAATATTAATGAGTCGCTTGGACAAACCCCCCCAAGCTACTCTAAAGAACTAAATCAAACTGAGAACTCTAAATAATTTTCCCTCGAAGAATGAGAACGCTGACTGAAATCTGCTTACGTTTACCATTCATGAAGTTTTGAGAAATACCTGCATCTACATTATGAAACAAATGCAGGCATGAAGTATGCTTTAGTACAGCGAAGGTACTGAGTATGTGAGCAATGCAGTAACTTTCAAAGTATAACTGAATATATAATATAAGACACATGCTTGAAATTTGAGTATGAGAGTATTTCAATATGTATAAACTAAGACTGTCATCATGAATCTTTACTGAGTTGTGAAATATAACATGTCTGAGTTGTGGGATTGAGAAATCATAAATGCTTTAAACAAGTAAAAGTTAGGACTATGAGATACCAAAGACCGTGCATAAAAACTAATACTGGAGAACTTGGGAGTTTTTAAGCAGAATATGTGAAGTCGTAGAAATCATGCTGAATTGAAAGAGTGATCTGAACTCGATAATTGGAGTTAAAACATACATTGAGATGCAATGACTCAAATATATCATGAGGTGGAACTGTAAAGTTGACTGCATAGTATTTCGAGTTAAAACATATGAACTGAAAAACTGACGAGTCATGCATCACGTCTGTAGTCAAGACTGTAAACTGAACTGTAGACTGTAATTGAAAACTGAACATAGCTAAATATGGATGGGAGATTTTTTAATCGACATAAACCATGCGAGCAACATGGAGTCCAACATACCCAGTTGGTAGGGTGCCTTATACCAGGCCCAAGGTATAGAATTTGGTTGGTGTGGATCCACTAAATTAAGTCTCTGTACCTCAAGGGTTGTAACCTACGGTGGCAAAGTAGTTCTGGCATTTGGGTGTCTACTTCTAGTGGCTGAAGACATGATTTTCCATCCGTTTGGTGCTAAATACTACTCTCAAAATTGAAAACTGATGTTCATTCTGATCATGCTAGTAATGAAATATCTGAGATCACACTAGACATGAAATCTAAACTGGACTAGTAAAATAATTCTTTGGTTGAGCTTATACTAGTCATGCTAATGTTATAGCTTGAGTCGATGATCAATTTGATCCTGATACCATGTGTGCTTAATTTGAGCCTGAAAGCTGACATTTATCTAAAACTATGATCAAAAGATCAAAACATACTAAGGGATGCTATTAATAGCCCTAAAATAGATCTTTTAGGCATAATTTACTCGAACACTTGAAATACTGATTAAGACATGTAGATCATGCTCAAGATTGAAAATAAACTGAGTGCTGACATGTAGCCATGAGAAAATATAACCAATGAACTGAACCAATATTACAAAGACCGTAGACATAAGAAAATATAACGAATGAACATAACCAATCTTTCATGAGAAACTAGATTGACAACTGAAATCATGCTTAGACATGGGAATAATTTGAGGACTATGCTATAATCATAGAAATTTATGACAGTTTGCAAAAACATGTTTATGCTAATGAAAATATCACATGAGACTGAATTTTAAATCATTTAGATAGATAACTTTGGGTAAGAACCCAACTCATGGAATTATGGAATTTAACTGGAAAGCTGTAATTAGGCATGAGAGTGAAAGGAATCTCATTGAATACCCACATACCTTATTATCGTAGATTTCAAGTAAGAATTTGGGTGGAGCCGTGAGTTCGTGAACTTGAAGGAAGAACCTTTGGGAAAAACTTGGGCTTGAAACCTTGGAGCTTTGAACTTGTGAGAACCTTCTATGAAGTTCTTAGAAAGGAGGAACTTGGTGGAGAAATCTTGGGTTGAAAAGTTGAGACTTGAATCTTGAAGAGAGGAGGAACCTTAGGTTGGCTTTGAAAGGGTTTATTCTTTTCCTTTTGAGTTTTGAAATAGGACTGATCAAAGTGAGAAGTTATTCTATGCTTAACCCATAAGTTTATCTCCAAGCAAGTCCAAAACGGCGTAGTTTAAACGTCAGGAAATGACCAAAAGGGCCCTTGATATACAACAACAACATACCTAGTAAGCCTTTGGTATAATAGAGTTGAAGAAAGACTCTTCCCGGCACTAGGGGTTCGTGCCACGTAGCGAATTGCAGAGCTCCCACTGTGTCACGAGGAGCTAATCACAAAGGAAAACAGTGAGCTCCCGCAGCGCGAACCTTAGTAAAATGCTCATAATTTCTTACTTTGACCTCAGATTGATGCGAGGTTTGTTGCATTGGAAAGTAGACTCAATGAACTTGAATTTTGATAGGTTATGGGTCATATAACTCCTCATATGCTCATAGCTATGCTAGTTTGATGTTGACCCATGAATGAATCTATACGAAAATTTAGCCGGTAGAAAAGCTTTTAATTCAACTTAGCGCTAGGGGTTCCTTATGACCTTAAATCACCTCCAACACTCAAAGCACACTTAGTAAATGAATTTAACACCAAGGTTCAAGTAAAATCTAATTGGGTTTGGTACTAACCACATACGTATAACGGTCAAATCTTTGTTCAAAGGTTTGGGGTGTTAAAATATTTTTCCGTTGGGGTCATTTGTCCTCGAGTGATGTTCTTGACTAGAAGAATCACATATGAGCTGAACTTGACTTTACTACAACAAGGGTTTGAAAACCAACTACTAAAGATTGCATAAGCATGAGTTATGAGTGCAAGAAACTTGTATAGATTTTGGATATAAGTCTTATTTAATAAGGAACTATAAGACATGAAACATAAGTTCGTTGAGCACGAGGTAAGAATATGACCACCCTTTCCTTAAGGAATACGATTGATAATCTTTATGCTTAATCACACTTCCCAACATTGTTCCCTGTTATGAAACTATACTTCATCATTTTCATCTATAATTTTTGCAAAGGTACATATAACTACTAGAGCCTGAGTCTAATCACATGTGATTCTCATTTTCAAGCCTAATTTGGAGGTACAAGGCACTACATGTAATATGATGATACTAGTCTAAGCCACTAGATGCTATATTTTATATCTTTAAGAACACTCCTCTTTATCCCTAGGATCAACCAACCTCTAGCTCCAGTCAAAGAGTCACTAGCCACATAATTCAATTGCCACACACTTACCAACATGACATTCAAGCTTATCTGTATATTCTCTTAATTTCTTCCTTGAAGCTAAAACTATCTAGGGATCTTTCAAGCATCACTAAAATTAGTAATCTTGGTGTATGCACAAAAAGGGAGACCCTATAATCTCATTTACTTACTACACATAACTGGACCTTACCTCGTACTTTTATCTGTGCTTAATAAGTAAGGTAATACAAACATACCAAAGCCTTACTAACTGAGCGTCACTGTATCCCATCTTATTTTTTATCTATCTTCTTTCACTATCATCTACCTCATCATAAATGGGATCACGAAAGCGAATAGAACATGAGCATCAACTACAGAAGTTGCAAATAGAGGTCAAACACTGGGTCATAAACATGGAGTTTGAACTGAGCATCTCTACTAATAGGAATATTGTTCTGGCTAGACTGATTCGTATCGCAAGCTTGACACTAAATATGGGTTTGTGAAATAAAGTACAATAGGCATGAGTACTTTGTGTACTGAATGCATAAAGCTGAATAAAGGTTGTATTGAGCATAATCTTGACATAATTTTTCTTCATCATCATATCCGTACATACGATTTAGAGCAGAGAGAAATGTAAGCACAATCTTTTGCTTATACATGACTTGGCATAACTTTATTAGCCATTTGGAATTTTTTGAGGCCCGAGTTCGTAAGACTATCATATTGAGACATGAACATTTAATAATTGAATACTGCCGCATGAAAAAGGGTTTTGGAAAAAATCAGAGTCATGGAATGGACTGTATAGATCAAACGTAATGTAAGGTGGATATCTGAATCATACTAAAAATTTTATACTGAATCATAAGCCAACTGAATGTCTGAATCATGAGAAAGATCGAGACTGTTGTTTAAGCGTTTGCTCTTTATGTAGGAAGTAAACCTGGATACGAGTCTATATAAGGTGCATGGACCTTAAACATGGCGTATCATGAGTTTATAGGACAGACCATACTGAGGAACATGAATGCGTGTACTATAAAAGGTATAACATTAGGCTGGAATTCATGACTTCATGGATAAGATTGAGGTTGCTGAGCTGGAATGACTGCTTCATATTCTAGGAATTGAGCATACATCATGAAGTAGGTGAGCATGGGTCATGGGAGGACATCAGAAGGGTGTCAGAGTGAATGAAATCTGAGGAATACATGAGAGTAAGAATGGATTGGTGTTTCACCACAACTTTTCTTTAGGACTCATCACTATTTGATTCTCATGACCACATATGGCTATCCACTCTCTCATCTCCCCCTTAGATTAATGCTAACCATTCTAAGTCTGTGGACTTATATCATATTCCAAACTGGGCCAAACTAACTGTGTTGTACATGGTTGGAGCATCACCAATCACGTTGCTGGTAAACTTTCCTTGACAGACTGTATATATAAATGCCAAAACTCTCTCTAGGTCTTCTTTCTGGGATACTTATCCATAACTTAGCACCTATTTATGTACATCACCCCTTTCTTTCACATCCAACAATTTAGTCTTTTCCTCATAAACTACTAAAATTGCACCTCTAAATTCATATCCACATGAGCTAACCAAAATATAATTTATACGGACACTCCAATATTGATTATCTATAAGCTCCTTATAAATACCTAAATAGCACTCTTCATAGAAACCCAAGAACACTAGACTGGGCAGATATAACACTTTTAACTTATCATCTCACGTAACTGCATACCGCCTCATTCAAACGCCATGGGTACATGACTCTGGCTACTTACCCCAGTCAACCACTATTCCAACTCTATTTGTTGCTACATTCAAACTTCTAATTCTGTGGTTATTATACAACTACCCTTAAAGCAAACAGATTTACCCAACTTCACCGGTGCCATTTTGGCCCATGGTGCGCAGCTAATCGCACGACATTGGTCTCTGCGTTAAGAGGCTAATTGTGCACTTCTCCAGCGAAGTTGCGGAATGTGTTCTGTAGCATGTGACTCAACACGGGGGCTAAGCTCCGCAACGCATAGGCCCTAAATGCAATCCAAACTTGTCAGAAGCATCTTTATGCATTCCTAATCATTTCCACTCATTCTAAGGGTTCATAAACTCACTTTCAAGGCTCAAAAAGGCTAGAATAATCTAGGAAAATAATGCATTATCCCACGGGTATTACAATTTCTCGAACATTTTTTTACATACTTCCTCCTCACAGGTCTCATCTGCAATAAGGTTTAGAGAAAGATCTAAGCATACATTTTACTCTGGTTTAACAATACGATTCATAAATAAGGAGTATGCTTTTGAATCAGTAGGCCCGAATGCACTAGTGGACTCCTCTCAAGCCCTTGTGCAGCCCCTGGGATTCATGCTGGCTCTATCTGAGAGCACTACATGGATAAGAATTTGAGCTGCACTTGCTTCTAGTGGGAGGAATTGAGCAACCTCAAATATGCATATGTTTCTAAGGGGATTGCTGGATCGCACGATTTAGAGTATGAGAGAATGGAAAACTTTTCTTAAATGTCAGTAATCACTCATTTATAGATGGTACTCTCACAACCATAAACAACATCTTACTGACATGGCTTCATAGACTTCCTAGGACATTTGAACTCTGTGCTTTAATACCAAGTTTGTCACACCCCGAATCTACATGCTGAACATAACACTATATCGGGAACCACGAGCGTCCCCAAGCTAACCTTTGGCCTGACATAAGACATGAAACTTAAACTAAAAAGAAAATGTAGAAGCTGCTACATGGGCTAAATTCATATAGCATAAATAAATACGCAAATAGTACTGTGATGGAGAAATATATTATTTGTAAATTGATTGCAACTTTTTGATTGAATGTCTATGGAACATCTACTAATATTGATGAGTCGCTGGGAAAAACTCCAAGCTACTAATAAACAACTACATCAAATTGAAAACTCTAAATAATTTTCTTTTGAAAAAAACAAGTGTAGAAAGGTAAATACACACATGAAGTAACCAGTCTTGTGTACGCATCTCCTCCGGTACCCATAGGTCCAGCAGGTAGAACTCATGAAAGGCTAACCTAGATATTTCCCGTATAACACTTTCCTGTCTCCTATACCCCTTCTCCGGTCAGCCGCAGCTCGGAGGCACGGTCTATGGAGGTGTGTCACCACGTACGATTTCTAACGTCATCAAATCCTCACATCCCAAATCACAGAGCCTCAAAGGTCTCAAGTCTGGTATCTCGTGCCTCATATAAATAGTATCATAAGGCCGTTCTCAGCAAGTCAAGGCGTACAATGCTTGTGTATATATACTGTACCACCAAATAATGGCAGACTCAAGTCCCAGTGGCTGTACTCACTGTCGAATAGAGTCGGTCTCAAATTCCAGCATTTATTAGTAAAATAATATTTCCCGGTGCCAGTACATGAAGCCTGGGCTAAAATAAGTAAAAATAGTATTACCGAATCTACAACAGTAAAAGATCATTACTTATATTATTATTAGAATGTTACCATTGATTTCTTTATGTCATTATTCATCTTTGTTATCAAAATCGTCCTCTAGTCATCATGGCTCAATAATCAGGTAGTGACACTAACCCAGTTCTAATGCACTCTAATCATAGCCATAGGCCAAACCTCTCGTTTCATGAATTCACAAGTCAAAAAGTACTCATATTATTATATGATCCTGTATTCTCAACATCCTATATCTTGCACATGTATCTCTAATAAATTTCTAAGTCACGGGCACCATATTAATCAGATGCCAAAACATAATTACTAACATGGAACGAATGAAAGAACTTTACTGGGTCACTATATCAACCTAGCTACCCAACCCACAAATGCAATTTAGTACAATTATTAAAGTTCTAAACCTAGAGATAGCCCCACAGAACATAACTATCGTCCGACGATAAAGTACTGCAAGTTCACGAATAATACTCTGACTAATATCAAATGGTCTCCAAATGATCTGAAACCTACATCAAAGTGTTCTATATGTTAATAGAAGCCTAATAGTATAATTTATACTAAATCCTAAATTGGTCCAAAAATCGGGCCTAAAATAGGCTTATGGGCTTGCTCGCCGAAACTGAAAATAAACTTTACTAAGTTCCCAATGTCACTAGGAACCTGTGCTCCAAAATTGAGCACAATTCAAGTGTGAAAAGAATTTCGAACACTCTGGGAAAGTTTTGATTAAAAGTGATCAAAGATTCAAGATTTACAAAATTAAACAATGATATTCGACGAAGTAACTATACTACTAAGTGAAATAAACTCAAGAGACAATAATTTATCCAATAATACATAAATTACTAGGAGAACTTTGAGTTTTCACAATTAGGATCATTAATCGGGGAAAGCTTTAATTTTCAAGGATTAAAACGGAAAAGAAGAGTAACTAATAGCTGAGAAAGGCATAGGTGATAATGCTCAAATACACTTTTGAAACCAGTCAAACTGTGTACGTTGTCGTTGTCAAATATAATTACCCAACGAAGTTTGGGTCGAATCCACAAGGAACAATATGAAGGCAATTGAGTATGAATAGAAAACCAAAGGGAAACTATTCGGACTCGAATGGTCTACCCGGGATGGGGGGTTTGTAATTCTAAGAAAGGTGTCACTAAGCTACAAATAAACTATAAACAAATATTTGACCTAAGGATAACAACCCAAGTCAAGAGCATACAAACTAAGGTGATTAATTTTATCAATGGTCCATTATAATAAACTAAATACAAAAACAATTTTATATGGGTTTAAAGATTAGCGTTTGAGTTCCAATTAGCTTCTCTCGAATGCTAATTAGCGTGAGTCACTAGATTCTCTCAAATTCAAAGTAACCTTCCTTCGCTTGTTCTCTCAAACCAAGCTAAGAGCATGCACAACAACTCAATTTGGCTACAACAGGATTTTTACTATCTCTAGTTCAAATCTGTTAATGA
>JBDJHY010000014.1:8778037-8791425 GCA_039654485.1 Withania somnifera | reverse complement strand
AGATGCAACACAATGAAATAACTTAATAATTGAAATTTTCAGAAACTTGGAGAATATTTAATGTCCAACGAGGGGATTCAGTTCTTCTATGTTACACCTAATGCCTCTGTATCAGACCGTTCTCAATGCTTAACCTTCATGTGAGTTCCAACAACCAGCACATGCAATTTTCTATCTATGTATGTTCATATGAACTATACTGAATATGCAAAATCCTGGTTGATATCGTAAAACATCCAGAACTTTCAAAGTAGTAGCAACAATTTCTGCTTGATAAATTTCAGGTTAGGCAACACGAAATCTGGCCCCCGACACTACGATCATGAAAAAATAAAAAATAAAAATTTCAGGTTAGGCAATTATAAAATCTGCATGCTTTACTCTTGGAATGTAGTCAAGCTTTCTCGAACAGAAGAGTTTCAGTGCTAGAATACAGTTAACTTTACCTGGTTTGCAAAGTATTCCAACTCACATGACGTCTATAAGATACAATTTTCATTTTATTTGGCTTGAATTCTATGAAACTGGTCAATCGATATTGTCAAAAGCCCATTTAATGCAAGGCTAAGTCCTTTCTGAAAATTGGTAAGTAGTATTCTTTAGCATTAAAGAAATACTGGCCACCATCTAAAAGGAAATTACAACCAAGACTAGAAAAATTACAAGCTTCCTATTAAGTCTATGATTTCATCTACATGTGCGATGCATAATTGTTTACACCAAAAAAGTAAAGATACTAAACAATTCCATTTAACCTTGTAAAAAAAATTGGATATATCTTCCATTTCTTTCTCTCCAAATAGACCACCGTATGCATGATGAGATCAATTTCCACCATCTCTTTTGTGTCTTGCTTCCCTATTTCCCGATCCAATAGCTTAGGAGTTCAGATGTATGCTCTAGCACAGTTCAACTGAGTCTAGTGATGTTTAGAAATAGCTCCCATAACTGTATAATGTACTTACCATGCTTATCCCGTTAAGTTGCAGAGAAGGCATCGAGGAACCAGTGGCCTTCCTTTTTTCTACAACACATCTTGAGTAATAGATGCTCTCTTTATGACTAACTATGTGAAGCATTTCACCTTAGCAGGTGTCAAACCTTTCCAGATGTTGTTCCGATGGTATTGTCTACCATCAACCACTCCATGTATCCTTCTCTTGTAAGCACTATTTACTGTGAAAAGCCCTTTCTTGGTGTGTTTTCAAATAGCTGTATCAGGAACATTTGCTGAGATGTCAATTCCACCTAGCATTTCCAGAAGGAAGGCTACTCGAGCCACTTCCCAATCATTCAAAAGTCTCCTAAAGGAGAGATCCCAGCCTTGAACTATCCAACATTTTCTGATTTTAACATCAGGATTGTTGCATATAGAGAAGAGGTCTGGCAAGGCTTCGTTTAAAGGGCTTTGGTTGATCAAAATATCTTTCAAAACTTAATTTTGTTGCCATTTCCCACTTTCAATGTCAAATTTTCTTCCATTGAGCCCCATAAAGCCCTTATGCATCTCCATACTCCCCAATTGTAAGGTATTGAGACAGTCTCTGAAACCCATGGATTGAGTTCACCATATTTTGCCATAATTAATTTCTTCCAAAGGGTCATCTCTTTATTCGTGTACCTCCATAGCCATTCCAAAAGGAGACTTTCATTCTGCATCCTCAGATTTCTAATACCCAAACCCCCTCTTTCCTTGCCCAACATCACTATATTCCACTTCACGAGGTGGTAACCTTTGTCTTCTTTGCCTTTTTTCCGCAAAAAGTTTCTTTTGAGTTTATCTAGCTTCTTCACCACCTTAGAAGGAATTGGGAATAAGGACATAGCATAGTGGGGAGTGAATCCAGTACTGAGTTATCAATATCACTCTCCCTCCTAGGGAAAGATATTGTGATTTCCATCTTGCTAGCTTTTTTTCTGTCTTCTTTATAATTTCATCCCAAATTTGTAATGCTTTTTGCCTACTACCTAGGGGAATTCCCAGGTAAGTGGTAGGCAGTGCCTCCACTCTGCAGCCTAGTATATCTGCCTGGGGAATATCCTTGATAGGAATCAGGCAACCTCTTCGCCCAATTAAACTCTTGGGCCTGCTACAGCTTCAGACAACACTAGAATCAGCCTGATATATTGCAATTGCTCTGCCACAGGTTCACAAAAAATTAAAGTATCATCTGCATATAATAAATGGCTAATTTCTTTTCCACCTCCATTTCTATCTCCTATTTGAAAACCCCTTATCCATCTATTTTGTGTGGCTATCCTCGTCATGCTACTAAAACCCTTAATTACCAAAATAAATAAAAAAAGGGAAAGAGGATCCCTTTGTCTCAGTCCCCTCTCTGAAGGAAAAAACCCACTGGCTCACCATTAACAAGGGCAGAAAGCCTCACTGTCTTTATACACACTCTCAGAAAAGATCATGGAGAAGGCTTCCCCTCACTTAAGCTGCACTTCAGTAAAGGCAAGGAACTAAAGTGTGCGCCTCATTGCATGAGTTTTCTCTTAAATCAAGTGTCCGTATATAATAAATATAATTAGTAAAAGAGCTGTATCAATCCTTAAGGAAAACATCATAAATGATTTTTTTTCTTCTTGCATTTACATGTTTTTACTTTGGTCTTCCTTGCGCCTTTGTTTACTAAGGCCCGAACTTCGATTGCGCTTAAATAAAGCCTAATAAATCTGGAGTACTTTTTAAATCTTTTCTCCTTTGACCTAAGTTGCGGACTCTTCAATGTTGTTGCCGCACCCTTGTCGGATTCTCAAAAATACGCTACTTTTGCAGAATTTGAGACGCACCCGTTTATCTTTTTGAAGAGTCCGAGCAACATAGCCTTTGACAGCTCTGTGTCAATGTGGATAAAGTTTGTGTTCATTTAATATGCTATCAAATTTTGGTGGAGGACATCTTGAACTGCTATTGAAGGACATGGAGCCCCCTGCATTAGCAAGTTTGCTGGGACAATTTTGGTGGAGGACATAGTTAAATTTTTGTCCACCTTGAGGATACGAAGATATTGACTTATTTTACACACTAATTTTTATTTTAACTGTTTAATGTTTGAATTTAGATTTTTCCATATGAATTCCAAAACAAGCATTACCGTTGTTTTTAACCTGAAAAAACAATTTAAGGGATCATGGATTATGATGCATACTGAAATAATACTGGCTTGTCAAACACTGGTTAAAGGCAACACAGTCGTTTTCGGTTGAGATTATTTTACTTCAGATCATAATATCTGTGTAAAAATTCTTTGGCTCCAACTCCTTGATGGCTTTCCAGTTTTGAAGGGTTTTAACTACACAGTAGCGTGTAGTCAGTGAGATGCCTGAATATATGTCTAAGGTCTTTTCAGTCAGATTATTATAACAAATATGGCCCTTTGATTGCAGGGACGAGATATACATGGCCGCATATATTTAAACGAACAGGGAATTAATGCACAGGTAGGACTGTTTTTTTTACTACCCATTGTTTGTATCTTTTGGGCTTTGGGCATTACCGTTGTTTAATTTACAAAATTGAGTTCATGGTTCTACTTGGTATTACTATTCAGCTGAGAGTTCAAAATGTTGATTAGTTAATATTCGGTGGGAGGGAACATGTGGAGGTCATTAGTTAGTTTTTGAGTTTTTTATTTAGAGTAGGAAAAAATGATGTACTTGTAGAGAAATAGCAGAAGAAAGGTATAATTGGGGAAATCTTCTGCTAGCCTAAGACCGTTAACTAAGATCGAAAGATTCAACTAAAGAAGAGAAAGCTAGAAAAGAGAAGGACAACTTTGTATCTGGGAACTTGGTTATGGAAGAAGACTCTTTGAATTAGATTACTTTGGGTTGGTTACAAATGTCTAATGCCACCCCTATTTATATTTGTGTGAGGATACTTTAGGTACAAATCTAGAATATTCTATCTTCTTCTGCAAATAGCTAATACTCTAGATTTTCTAGACTTTTCCTAAGTACAAATATCAAACACGCTATACTATAACTTTCTAGATTATTCTACAAGAATCTATGATATTCCAAAGGATCAACTTTATTCTTCTTCACACCCTCTCTTAAATTGATCTTTTGGAAGGTACCCCGACCTTGTTGATGAAGAGCTCAAACGAGTTTTGAACCGTATCTTGGTGAAAATTGTAGCAGCTTTTTCTTGACTCCTCTTGCTTCTTCAAATGGTGAATATTTTTCATCATTGATTGGTCCTGCAAAGGAATGTGAATATGTACCATCAAACTTTTCATTTCTGTAACGTAACGGCTTCATAATATCTCCTTTTGTCCCTTGGAATGTATCAAATGACTATCTCCTTGCAGAATCTCATGTTTATGAGTTTTCAGGCTCCCCCTTTCTCTCATCTTCTCGTCAGCTGTGCTATCCGAAGAATCTTCTGTGATGGGCAAGTGTAGAATTCTAGAGCTCAAAATTTTAAGACCTTCTCCTTCTAATGCAACTCCATCGCATAAGGAGATTTGATCAATATCATCCTTCTCGTTTGTATCGGTGATGATATGATCATGAATTTCCTGCCAAACGTCAGAACCAATATAGGATTCGCCTCCAACTTCACTTTCGAACTCCTCATCAATAAACTGTTTGACATCATCAGAGCTTTTGAAAGTTTTGTCGTCAATCTTTCCACCTGAATTTTGGTCTTCAAGGTCATCTTCTCCATTTTCTTCCAATATTTGCTATAAGCTAATGATTGTCTTTGATGTAGCAAATGATAAACCGGAGATCTCAACTTCCCCTCATCTTCATCAATGCTTCCTTTAAAATGATCACCATTAACATATATAGTTTCATTCATCGCTTGCTCAGGAACTACTTTAATATCCTTCATGTCTAGACTTCTGTTGCTAATTTCAGGATCTGTTTTTTTTATTTCCACGAAAGCACCTGCCATGTCACCAATCTAAACATCCTCATAATCTTCATACTTCTTGTAGATGACATCAGTGTCTTCCTTCTTCATGTGATAGAGTGTATCATACTCTGGATCTGTGATCCAATTTTTTTCAAAATTGATGGAAGACAAAGCATTTATTGCCCGAGTTTCAGTTGCGAGACACCTTTCCCAGTCTTCTTCTTCTTCTTCAACTTCCCAGTTTGAGCTATATTGCTTTCTTTGGCTCGGCATCTTTTTATGCGTCTATTCTACCACACTGATAACATCTAAGAGGATTCTTACCATCATTAGAAGGCTCCTCCTTTCCAGGTGATCTTGAGTCACCCGAGGATCGAGAGTGCGTCATGTCTCTCGCTTTTCCTCTAAATTTCCTCTTGTTAGATACAAGAGCTATTCCTTCCCCTTCTTTAACAAATACACCAGCCAATTGTTTGGCTAGTAACTCCTGTGACAATAACAAATTCTCAATTTCCTCCAAGGATGGTTGCTGCCCATACTTGAATCCATGTCACAAATGGAATATATTCAGGCGTCAGACCAAGAAGGATACTTCTTCTCATTCGTGCGTCAGAGATAGGCTCTTTCGTATTCAATAAAGATATCTCTGAACGTAAATTCTTAATTTTCAAAATATACTCCACAATAGAAAGGTTACCTTAAGTCGTGTTAGCCAATTCATTCTCCGATATCTGTAGCCGAACTTCATTCTTCTTGTTGAATAACTGATCGAGGGTCCTCCATATTTCATGAGCTGACTTGCACCTTATAATATAGTCAATAAACTGGAGGAGATGGACCTCTTCATAATGAACCCGCCTTTGCATTAACCAGCTTTCACTTCTTGTATCCGCTACTATTTTTCGGTCCGTCAACCGGAGGACTTGTATTACTCCCATTAACAACCTCCCACAAATCCTCACCCACAAGGTAAGACTCCATACATGCCTTCCATACCTTGTAATTGGACCGATTCAATAACTCCATTCCCAATCCATTAGCACGACCGCTAAAATCCGTCTGAACAAATCAGTTGAATCAATCACTAACCCAATCTTGATATATAATCCAGAAGCCAACGTGTGACTATGACTCTGATACCATGTAGATGGTGGAAACTTGGTTTTTGAAGAAGACTCTTTGAATTGGATTACTTTGGTTGGTTACAAATGTCTAATGCTACCCCTATTTGTATTTATGTGAAGATGATTCTAGATACAAAATCTAGAATATTCTATCTTCTTTTACAAATAGCAAATAGTCTAGTTTGGACTTCTTCTAAGTACAAATATCAAACACACTATACTATAACTTTTTAGATTCTTCTACTTAGAATACCTAAATATTTCTTCAACATAATTATCCAACTCATTACACTAGAACATTCTACAAGAATATGTGATATTCCAAAAGATTAACTTTATTCTTCTTCACAATAATGATATTTTTAATTTTTTTTCTTTGACTTATAATTTTAGGCACAGAAAGAAAAGAAAACCTAGACATTCAATTCAGGATAGAAAGGGAGATATGAAACAAGATTAGACATACCATGTAATCCACCCAAAAGTTAGTGCTTTTTCCCCTAAAAAGCACACATAAAGCATAGGTTAATGATTAGCATGGTCCTCAAAGCATACCTTTTCCTAAGACAATGTATTCCTGTGGTCCTAAACTAAGTTTCTCTATATCAGCATCTCGGTGTTGCTACAGGCCATTGTAAATAATTTGGTAAAACGAAGTTATTCTGTCTTCTGATACTTCCTGTTGGTGCAGTACAGTGGACCAAAAAAAGATGCCCTTGCTTATGTTAAGTGGGTAATGAAAGACTGCAGATTTTCTGATGTACTTGTTCAGATCTCGTCATCATCGAATGGGCATGCTTTTCCAAGATTGAAGCTGCGTTATAAGCCTTCTCTTGTACAGGCAAGTCATGTCTCATCATGCATGTTGTCGTCTTCTTGTTTGGTTAATAAAATTCATACGATTTTGTACCATTAGGCTAGCTAATGGAAATATTTTTTTAAAAAGAGCAAAATGAAGTGATATACTTAGTAATACATCTGCTTAGTTTTCCCAAGATGATGGATCAGTACCAAACTTGAAGTAGCTCAGCGGAATAACAAACTTTAAGGCTGATCGTCGTAGGGGGTAGCTCAACAGAGTATTTTAGTTTAAGATTGAATGTAGAGGAGGTAGGTATTGGACACAATATATTCAGATTGGTGTCACAGATGTTTGTGCAAGCAATTAGTAATTCAACTGTTCTTAAAACCTGTGCCTTCACATTTTCTAATTACCACATCTTCTTCATTTTGGTGAATCTTAGATGTTAAATGAAACTTGAAGGTCTCAAAGGTACTTATTGAAAGGAAAAATAGTTGGAGTTGATGATTCACATGGGTATGCCTTAGCATCTTTTAATAGTGCTTTGATGAGGTTTGAGGGGCTTTTCACTATATTTTGGGAGTTGAAGAAAGTTTATCCATTTATAGAGAACTGGCATATATACCTAATGAATATCTATCTCTGGCTTTTGAAGCTTAGAATGATATTTTGACATTTGGTCGCCAGTTGGAAGGAGGGATTTCTCACCTTCCTTTGCTTGATCCATCAATGAGGGCGGCACCTTTGGCACCATCTGAATGGAGGAAGAGATTGGAAGCTGTAAATAACACTAATAATTCATCACATGAAAATTTCAACCCCAGCTGTATACTTCTTGATGTGAGAAACGGTAAATATTCTTCTTTCAGGTGCTTGTAGTCACAGTTCTGGTCTTATTTATGGGTTGGGCTGATTAAGCAATGTGGCCAACTCTTGATGTTGCTCTTTTAAGTTTCAGGATGCTCAAGTAAATAAATCTATTTTTCTTGTAAAATTACAAATACTCCCACCCTCCACCATGAGATTGTTTTATTCCCACTGGTGAGGGATATTCTTCTGGGATAAAGGGGACTGTGTGAGATAAGAGAAGAGGAGAGATATTTGGATTACATGGAACGCAAATCACACTTATTTACTCAAGCCACTTCTTATATTTAACCAACGAGGGACTAATTTAGTGTAACATTTAACTCTAACATCCACACCCAAGGGTGTGGCCTAGTGGTCAATGAAGTGGGTTAAAGAGCTTCCAGCAGAGGCAAAAAAATACTAGGTGATTCTTTATATCTGATCTAGCCTTGGTGGACAAATTTACCTGGTACCTGTTGGTGGGAGGTGACAAGTATTCCGTAGATTTAGTTGAGGTGCATGAAAGTTGGCCCGGACACCACAGTTATTTTAAAAAAAAACATTTATCTCTAACATCCTAATGTACTAACTTTACATCAGACGTATCTCCTAAGATGCAAGGCGGGAAAACCACGCTAATATCCTCATATTTGAAAACATAGAAAATTAAATAGTTGCGATTAACTTGTAGGGAAGTCACCAGATTCTTATCATAAAAGTTGCTGTCAAAATATGGTAGGAATATGGAAAGAGGCTGTGTTAAACATAAATTAATAGTTGCGATTAACTTGTAGGGAAGTCACCAAATTCTTATCATAAAAGTTGCTGTCAAAATAATGGTAGGAATATTAGTTGGAAAGAGGCTGTGTTATCAGCACGGTCTCTGAAAGTTTTGATGTTGTCTTAATGGTCACCGAAAAGAGGTGTGATGCAGTCCACATAGTCACTGGAAATAGATGTTTTGTCCCTAGAGTAGTCACTGAAGACAGAGGTGACACGAAGAGAGTTTTTGGAATTTTTTTCCCTAGAGTTGTCATCGAAGACAATGGTGTCACGAAAAGAGTTTTCGGAAATAAATGTGTGCCACTGTAATAATCATTTAAAAGAAGAAATAGTTAGAAAAAAAAACTCCACCTTCTCAAAAAAAGAGGAAAGAACAAAAATTACAGAAGGAGAATTGTAGACGGGTTGTCATGACCCAATGCGCGCTTAAGCCTTGAAGCGAGGCTCAAAACGTGTTGGACACTTTGAGCCGCTTAATTTGTGCTTCAGTATTGTTAGCAAGGTTCTAAGACATACTTTTCCTTTCTAATGAGTTTTTTTTAAGAGCCGACAGTAAATAATTGATATCCACTTTATCATAATTTTTTAAATTTATTTATTCATATATTTCTCATTCATGCTTATAATTATTTGGTTTGGCCTAAAAAATTATATTTTTCTGTTTTTATCTCCCTTTGTGCTTTTAATCATTAAAGCCCATGTCTTAGTTGCGCTTAACCCCAAAGGACCTTAGAGATTTTTCAGTTTTGATAACATTGGTTATGCTATGTTTGGAACGGTGGGTTTGGGCGGAATTTTGATCCAGAATAGAGCTGAAAGTATGGCAGGTTTAGGAATTTGACATGTGTCCAAAATTGAGTTTTAAATGTAGCTCTTCTCATTGCAAATATATTGAAAAATAGCCAAATTGACTAAAATTAAACTACTCTTTTTAAACCAGTTTGAGATAAAATAAGATGAATTGATTATTCAATTGTTTAATTAAGCTTCTTGACTTCAACAGAGTAAAATACTTATTTTGCAAAAACTGAACTAATTATAATGATTTAGCTGTAACTGACTTCAATTTGACAAAAAATGAAATGCATACTTTAGATAGTAATTATAACCTTCATGGTTTCTTTGGAATCAACACAAAATGTTACATTATAGAAAAAAAAAAAAACTTGTTTTGATATAAATTGATTTTTTTTCAATGAACAGTATAATTAATATCTAATATACATATACTATTTATTGAGATAAAAATGGCGAAATAGCATCAAAATGATTTTTAGAAACTAATTTGGCTTTTGGAAATATTTATTTCACTCTGTTTGAAATTTCACAAATTAATTAAATATGAAGGCCAAAATTGGGTGTCATTAGATGTTGCTTGAAAAAGAGACATTGTATAAATACAAATCATTTATCAGAGTGATTTCACCACCCAAAGAGAGGTGTTGTTTCCTCCAATTTGCCAACTTTTTCTCCATCTTCTCAAGAGCCTCATTCGAAATGGCTAACAAAATGTATTTATCTCCTCAAAGGTAAGATGAAGTACTTCGTAGGAAAGGAACCGACGTTACACTGCAAAATGTTGGCTAAGGTTTGGTACGTTGTTGACCGGAAAAGAGAACCTTTTGGAACTTGTATGTGTAATCCTAAGATGGCTTCAAAGTTCAAACAAGGATAGAACCATTCTCAGAATCATAATCTGACGTTCTTTTGCCTTGCACATCATCAAAGTACCATCAACTTATAAAATATGAGAAAATTTTGAGATTCCATGTACCTCTACAATCTGCATGAAGACCAGAATCTTGTTTGCTTGAGCTTGTCATTCTTTTCCTTCAATGCCAGTGGATAAGTACACTATGGTTGGAATGCTCTTTAATCATTTATGTGGGTTAATTGGTCGATTACCTGATTGCGTGCATTGTTATATCATTTTTCATCGTCCCTGCATGACTAGAATAAAAAGAAAGACTGAAAGAGGATCTCATTGTTTGAGACCTCTTTGTGAGGAGAAGAATCCATTTGGTGTTCCATTAATGAATACCGAGAATTTTTCAGCAGATAAGCAGATTCTCATATGATTAATCCATTTGCTACGGAAGCCCAGTTGACCCAACAGATTGAGCAATTCCCAATTTACATGAGCAGGATGTTTTTTCAATGTCCAGCTTGCAAATGTTTCTCAAGGCAACATTGAGAAATTTCATTTGAGTTGGCAAGATTGGGCAGCACATGTTTGAGCTTATTGGCCAATGCTGTTGATAGTATTTTAGAGAAAATTCCTATTAAACTGATAGTTCCATAACCTTTGAGTTCCTCTGCACGGATCTTCTTGGGGAATATTCATAGTTGTGAAAATGATTTAAAAGCATTCAACAAATCAGCTTTTAGATTCGGTCAACACTACTTGTATAATCCTTTTGAGAAACCATCCAGAACCAGTGCTTCGTCATTTCCACAACTTTATAACCCCATGAATCTCCTCTTTCTGGAAGGGTTGTTGAAGCAACTCTTTTTCCTCTGGAAGTGCTAGGAGTCACATATTCCCAATGTACCGTCCACGTCTCAGTCTCTCTGTATAAAAGCTTGATAAAAACTACTCATTTCTATGGCGTCTTCAGAAAGGACCCCTCGAACTTCGAGCTTGTCTCTAAGTGGATCTCCTGGAGTTTGACAAATTGTGAAAGAAAGCAGTGTTGTTATCCCCTTGCTTCACATCCGACTCCAGTAAGTTTGTTCCATTCTGAAAATATTTTCAGGCTCCTTAAATGAGTTTGCTTTGGAGAGCAAGAGATCACCCGAATGTAGTGTTTCCATCAGCTTCTTGATCAAATTTCATGATCTGATTTCAAGATAGAAGTTTTCCTATTCTTGAGTGGCCAAAGCAAGACTTGTTCCATTCTTTATTTGTAAGTTTCTTAGCAAAAATAAATCCTAACTACCCAAATTACTGAAAGGTGTCCACCAATTTCTGTCCAATTCCTCATGTCAGGTGCTCCAACCATGTATTTTCAAACTCAAAATAAGAGGCCTTTATAGACCAACAGCCGCACTCTAGGATTAGTGGACAGTGATCCAAGACGATAGATGGAGCCTGGATTGATTGGTTGCACCAAATAGATCGTTCCACTCAGAGGAATACAAGAATTTGCCAATCTTATAGTTGGAACTGTTTCTTAACCAAGTATATATTCCTTGTCTTGCCTATTAACCAGACAGCCGCTTAAGGTGAAACATATTATACTCTCTGTAAATGCCAGCTATTGCCTTGCAATTTGTTTTCATAATTGAATATTTCAATTGCCTTTTGTGCTAATAGATTCTAGTCTGATTTTCTGGAAGGTTATGAATGGGATGTTGGGCATTTTCAAGGCGCTCAGCGACCAGATGTTGATTGTTTCCGAGCCACTTCATTTGGGCAATCTGAGTCAGAGGTTTTAGCATTTCATTATTCAATTTTCTGTCTGGTCATCCAAGCTAATCTAGTAAATGCTATTTTTGTAATTTTACATAATTTGAAGTGTTTGCTTTCTTTCTGATCCCATTACTTGACCAAAATCTGCGAGTACCAAAGGTCTTTCTCTAAAACATGCAGGTAAGTTTACAACTATATGTTTATCTGATTCTTATATCTTAGTATTGCATGTCATTCATAGTAACCACAGGAAAATACTTCCCCCCTCTGCCCTTTCTTTTTTATTTCTCCTCATTTATTAATAATGTATCTGTTGGCTAAAATTGACATATTGGAATGAGATACGTAATCTAGTACTTGCTGGGATAATACCCTGGTTTAACTGTACCTTGTTGTATTCTCATTCATATTTGCACTTCTACATGCTGCTACTTTCTTGGTTTTATGTCCGTTCTTTTGCTTAACATAAAATATAAAAACTATTACCTCCTGCGCAAGACAATGTCCAGGGATATGCTTCTGTAAATATGACTAATATCCTGCTATACTGTTTTTCAGGTGATTGCCTCAGATCCTTTAGCAGATGTTGATAAGGAGAGAACTGATATATTAATGTACTGCACTGGAGGCATCCGCTGTGATGTATATTCTGCTATACTACGGTAAGCCTTATTTTTTGGTATGCATTATGTTCTCTCTTTTAGTTATATGATAGAGCATGAATGTGTGAGATATTGGAACTTTGAGTTCAGTGACACCATAAGAATATGCAATTTTCAGCTTTTCCTGGTTAAAGTACTCCGAGCATAAAATTTCTTATCATCCACCCTCCACAAAACCAGTCATCTTCCAATAATTTCTTTTCATGTTGAACTGTTGAGCAGAGAGAATAGCTATCGTATGCGGGGGTTTGTACTTTTCATACTGCTCTTCTGCAAATATCATATGTCGGTTAAATGAGCTACTTTACCCTCATTGGGAGTCGAATTATTAATTAAGCTTCTCTGGCTTGGTGATACTGGCATGCACTACGTGGAAATTTGTTCAAGCCTTGACCTGATAGGAATTCTAAGTGCTTTAGTACAGAAGTTTCTTTAGTAGGCAACACCAGTAGGATCTCTCAAATGCAATGTAAAAATTATTTGAGCAAAAACCTACATTCATATACTTCTCAAACTATTAGGTTGAGGATTATGTGCCTAAGCTTTGGAAAAGTATCTTGGCTATTCAGTTGCTCAACATAAATTATTTATCTTAATATATAGGAGCAAGCAATTGCACCATCACTAGAATTGGGCTTATGCATGCACCATCTGGTGTTCATTTTACCTTTGCCTTTTATGTGAAAATGTCATGTGAGTTCAAGCTGACAATGTATTTTCGTTTTTACTACAGAAAGCAAGGTTTTAAACGATTATACACCTTGAAGGGGGGTGTTTCTCATTATATTGAGAGTGAAGGTCCTGTAGGATGGGTTGGAAATCTATTTGTATTTGATGCCCGTCTTTCTCTGCCACCTTCTATGTACAAGCCTGCAACGGAAAT
>JBDJHY010000014.1:8688304-8705012 GCA_039654485.1 Withania somnifera | reverse complement strand
TGGAGATGAGCTTTGTTCAATTGAGAAGTAATTTCCAATGCCTTGTTTTATAGGTGCACCCATGCAGTTCCTGTTTATATGATGGATCGGGTGTCGTTTGGGGAGAGCCCTATTTCGTAGGTCTCTCCTTGTCTGATATACCTCTTGTATACGACCATAATGACCTTGTTATTATCAATATAATCTTTTACTCGATCAAATAAGAAGTATTATTTAGTTATCATGTAGTTTCTTATTTTTTTAATGTATATTACTATGTTGCTCTACTTGTTTTTTACTTACTATTTTGCTGTCTTATTTGTATTGCAATCTTGCTTCAAATATTTTTTGTTTGAGCTTAGGTTCTATAGAAACAACCTCTCTGCCTCACAAAGGAGGGTAAGTTCTACATGTATCCTACCCTCCCAGGCCGTACTTGGGATTACATTGGGTATGTTGTTGGCACTAGCAACTTGCGAACTAGTTTGGATTAGAGGATTGCTCAAAGAGTAAACGTTTGGACAAATCAACCAGATGAAACTTGTGTGTGATAATTAAGTTGCTCTTCGTATTTCATTTAATGTGGTGTTACATGAAACAACTAAACACATAAACACATAGAAATCGATTATCACTTAGATACTCTTAGAAGACATTGTAGCAAAGTTAGTGAAGACAGTTCATCAACTTTGCAGATATGTTGCCTAGTCCTAAAAGTAGTTATGATTGTAACAAGTTTTGAACATACTTCTATGCACCATCTTGAGAGGGAGTATTGAGAATAGTGTCTACTAGTTAGAATCAACTAAGGAGAAACTGCAATTATGTGTTACTTGATTTTTTCCATAGTTTAGAGTAGGCATATGTATTATTTAAATGCCCGATATTTTGAGGGAATAATCAGACGTTCATTCTTCTGTGTTATATTTCTCGGAAGTGAAAAAACATTTTAGCTACATTGACACTAAGGATCTGTTTGGAAAGTCAGCTGGTAATTGAAATTGGGGTGATTACTTTGACATTAAGGATCTGTTTGGAAAGCCACCTGGTAACTGAAATTGGTGTAACTACTCTAATAATTACACTTGCACGATATAATAATTATCATGACCTGTTAGTTTGCTATAATGTTGTTACAGTGTAGTTACATGCATACTGTTTGGTTGCACTAGGGTAATTACATGGTTCGATTAAATTTTAAAAATTGAAGTTAAGTAATTTATCAAAATTTAAAATTAATGCGTGACAAATCATATGCCTTTATAAACATACTAAACTAGGTATTATTCGATACTCATTCTCTTAAAAATATATAAATTAACAAATATATATTTTTAACCGAATATTATAAAAAATAATTGATATTTATCTTCAAATATTAATATTTTAAGTTATTAAATCATAAAACTATAAGTACACATCTTTAAGAACATTATGGAATGCATGTTGACAAAGATTAATGTTATAAAACAATATCATAAACTTGTTCAAATAAAATAATCCAGTAATTCTAGTGGAAAAATAAATGTTATGCAATGTGAAATAACAAGTCAATATTATAAAAGAAAATAAAATTGGACCCAAAAATATAGCATAAATTCATTTTTTTTTACATAATACTCTTATATCATATTCCAACATAACATAAATTAAGTTACAACATAAATTAAATAATGACTCTATGTTTTTATATTAAAAAAAAAAAACACAAAGTCTATAACTTTATTCAATAATAAAATTCTATTTTAATTCGAAAGCTAGAATAGTAGGCCGGTTATGCTAAATTAAGAAAATAAAAATACAAAAAATATGTACAGTTACATAGAAACAAAGAAAGGAAAGGTTGGAAAATGAAAAAAAGGAAATGAAAGATAAATAATAAAAAATGAAAAAATGTAACTGTATCTTAAAAAATTAAATAGTAAAAAAAAAAAAAATAATCTAAAAAGAAAAGAAATTAAAATAAAACAAAAAAGAAGAAATTTGAAAGTAACCTTGCAATTACACCATGTAATTAATTGGAAGTCTCTCACCCCCTCGAGGCTGGGAGTGTAGTTACACCCTCCTAATTACACCCAAATCTGTGCCAACCAAGTAGTTATTTGGTCAAACAAATAGGTCAAATTGTATAATTACACCAAATTGCACTCAAATTCAATTACCAGATTGCGTTCCAAACAGGCTCTAAATAACTTACTTTCTTCTATTATTTTGAGATGTACATATATGGGAAACAATTTCAAATATTTTCTCCTTAAAATAAAGAACTGTTATGCTTATTAGCTTAGGCTTTCTATTGGTTCTACAGATCTTTCTCGTGTGTGGGGGAAATGATAATATACATCTTTCTACTCTGGTCTTCTCCTAAAATTTAGTCATTTACTGCAGTTATTGTTTTCACTCTGCTACGCAACATGCTAGTTCACCTGAGGGCTACGTTCAAGCTAAAGTTGCATCTGTAGCTGCCCAGTTGATAAAAAGGGGCTGGTAAGTGGCTCTACATTGGGGATTTGCAGTCATGCAGATAATAATTTACACACCATATGTATTTATTGCAAATGCAACTTGTTATGTGATTCCGAAAAATAGATTTTTTATGCTCTTGAACTTGCTAAATTCTGCATACATCTGTGAACATACACACCACATGTACACATCATATTTATTTGAAGTACTGTAAATTTTGTGATTAGATATGTTTGACGTACTGCAGTTTTGCAATTAAATAAAAGGAGCTTGGCTTGAGGCTTGGTCTAGTGGTAAGAGCATAGCCCGTGGTGTGTGTGTGTTAGGTGCAGGTCCATGGTTCAAACCCTGTTACAGTTAAAGGCTGGTGTTTAATTGGAGGAAGGTAGAGGGGTGGGCCCATTATCCAGTGTTTTGAACCATGCTCCACTGGCCCTTGCGGATTTTTCAGTTATAAAAGATGTATACGCATGTTATTGGGATATCTCAACGAGGGAAGTGAATCTGTTCTTGTGGTCGTGATTGCTGGTTCAGAACTGAAAAATATATGTAAACAGGGAAATAACTGGGGGAATCTTTATAACCTGGACACTGTGTAAGAAAAGTTAAAATATACGAGGAAACAGTGTTTTCATATTTAAAGGGTGCAAGGGGCTTTTCAATATTTTCAAAATGAAACTTTACTTTTATGGCATCTTTGATCTTTTAATTCTAGCGTGCTAGTATTATCACTTCCTTTAGTTAGTATTCATATGCTTAGCCAACATAAGTATTATCTTTAATAAGTGCAGTTCCTCAATTTAGCTTTTGTGTACGTGATATCATAAATTTCCAAGCAATAGTTGCATAAGAGTTGTTCATATCTGGTTCTTCTATCCCATATGTAGGATAGAGTTCAGTGCTGCTCAAAAGGAGACATTTTTCCTTGAGGTCTGTCACATTCTTTTTTCAAGTTTATAGTTTCAGCATTTAACAGATATTTCTAGTCCAGGTACATCCTTTTCTTGCATTATCCATGACCGTTGTCTGAATACTTATTTTCTATGGTGATATGTTAAACTTAGAATTTTTGCTGATTGCTTCCTTTAAATGAGAATTCAAGATGGTTTCATGATTTGGGTTTCATAATTCAATTTGGTAATGTACTTTCACGAAGTGAATTAATTAGACAAGACATAACTTATTATAGTACCCAAGTTCCACCTAAATTTTGGAACTTATCTTCCACTTGAAACACAACTCCACTAGAAACATCCACAATGTATTGTAAAGGTGACATCTCTAATACCTCATCATAAAACTTGATTACAAAGCAATTCCTTGTTCCACCAGAAATTTCTCCTCAGCATGAGATGACAAGTAGAAAATTGTCGGTTCTGTGTTGATGCTGTCATGTTATATGGACTGCTCAAGGACACAGTACAAAAGCAGCTCATGAGCACTTGGGCTGCCTGATAACTCTCGGAGAGTTTTGACTGGATATGAGAACCCTTCTCACCTTTTAGACATAAGGGACTGAAATGTTCTTTTGATCCCAACTTCTGGTGGTTCTCTTAATGGATCTCCCTCCCAAGAACGTGATGTGAGGAAATGTCCATCCTAATTTGCATTTCCTCTGAAATTATGCAAATGAGAAAATGCTCCACCATCCTAGTTGGGTTTGATGTCCTCTGGACAAGTGTACACTCCAATCTCAGCAAACATTCGAGCTAGCATAGATCTTCTTGCTTTTAAACATGTTTAAACAGGTCCTTATGCCTTGGTTGCAGCTGAGGCATACATTGGGAATAGGGTCTTAAGGGTCATTTACTATTATGTGCAAGAAAATGAAAATCTCCAATTACTCTTCGGGCACATATCACTCTCTTGAAATGGAATAAATAAAAAATATCTAAAAAGGTAGAAGGCTGGTAGGCTGGTTCTACCTTTTCAAAATGAGTTAGGACGATTATTAATCTAAATTTTTTATACGAAAGTGAATGTTGGACCTCAAATATAAAATAATTGTATAGAGGAATTTTGTTGAAATACATAATTGTGCGTTCATACATGAAAATGTTTTGGAATAAATGTGAATCGGGTAAAAACTAAGAAAAAACATGATGGAATCAAAGGATTCCTATCGGCAAATGTAGCTAAGTGGGTTTGTGAAAGTAATTGGAGAGAATAACTTTTTCATTACTCAAAGATTACAATGATATAAATACATGGAGAGAACATGCTACCTTTGGTAACTAAATATTGGAATCCCTAAAGATCAGCTATATTATCTAAATACATTATTAGATAAATTCTGTAACAGGGGTTAAAGGTGTAGCTGTTAGTACACTTACATTAGGTATCCTATTTGCAAAAAGGATTTATAATGATGATGGACTTGTATGTTTGTCTACTTCTTTCTAGAATCAGGGAAGTTGGGGCACAAGTCTTTCAAGGAAGCGGTCTCATGGCCAGTTTTAGTGTTAGGAGGAAGATGCTGTTGAGATGAAGTTTTTGGAATGGAGTCGCATTTCTCGTTGTCTGAAGAGCATATTTTGAGGTACAAGAGTTTTTTGGAGTCTTGCTTGACTGGGTACAAAATGGACAGGATTACAAGAGGCCATTAGGGACTGGGCAACGGAAGTATGGGGAGTAGCTGACAAGCTGAAAGTTACGCAACTTGGAGATATGCATTACCTTGTCACTTTGCAAAAGTGCTTCAGTTGTCAGATATTATACTAAATGGAAGAAGATGGCTCTGGGAGAATCTCTAGAAGCTAGATTGTTGGGTGGAACAAGATTGGTTCCTCAATTCTCGTTTTTTCTAACAATGCTACTTTTTTGGTAAATCGGGTAGGGAGATGGTGACTTGACCTTTTTAAGAAGGTTGGATTTGTGCAGATGCTTTATTGATGTTATTTGCAGCTTGCACAATATGTCAAGGACAAGAATAGTGGTGACAAAAGGAGGTAGAATACTTATTTCAATGGTGGTTTGCTGAAACATGAATTTCTGAATTTGGATCTCCTTGAGTTTTGGCTTGTGTGTATGCCAAGGGGGTGGGGGAAGGAAAGGGGTGAAGGGAGGATAAAGGGTTATGGAGGGGGGATTGGGTTTCAACAGAAGTTAGAATGCATAGGTAACGGTCGAAAGGAACATGAAAGATGTGGATTTTGGATTTGGAAGGAGTTGAACTTTTTCAAGGGGAAAAGATAAGTTTGCCCCTCGGTTGATGAATCGGGACGGAAACTCTGATTAGATAAAATCAATAATGAAATGGGCCTAGATCGGTCATCTTGAGTAAAATAGGATCGAGTTTAACTTTTGTAATGAGGAAGGTCATCGTAGTAGCATTCTTATGTTGTCCGGTAAAGTTTCCTTGTTTTACAGCTACCACAACATACCCAGAATGAGGAAGGTCATCGTAGTAGCATTCTGGCTCAATCAAATACAAGTAAGAATAACGAGTAAGTGACAAGGTCAGAAGGAAAACAAGTAAAACAATGCAGGAAAATAAGGCATAACAATGTAGAAATCAACCAAAAATAACTAATACAGGGCATAAGCCCACGGAAGCGTACCTGATATCTTGCTCAACTCAACCGATAAATAGAATGGGTAAAAAAATACCGAAAAACAAGAATATAAGCAGAATAGAAAAGTAATTAACAGATAAACCCCACTGGTGCCCCATTCCACCACTGGATACATACAGAAAAGAAAACACATACAAAACTTACCTGATGCCCCATCCCGCCGGTAGGCACAAACAAGGATACAAAACCAAGCGTGACTACCCCCGTCAGCTCGCAAGGCACAAACATACGATTAAAGGATTCTGTAAGGGGGTGGACTTGTACGAACGCACTCACCAGACCCCGCCTACTGGGAACGCCGCTTCGGAAGTCTGCGCCTCCTTAGTGCCAACAGAGGAGTCCATGTCCCGGAGGTCTGCACCTCCTAATCAAATGCAAGATCCATGCACTGTTAGTGCCAATCAATAGAGTCCTCAACCCTCATTGCTAACAACAGAGTCCCCGACCCTCAGTGCCAAACAAGCATGATATAACCCTGTAACATACATAATATATGAAAACCAAGTTTCGGTTATATATTTATAAAAATAGCTCGTACCTTCTCGTGGTCGCGGGAGATCAAGTTATAAAACTCTGCTTTTAGTGTTAGTTCAGAAAAACACCTTTTAGCCTTTATCCCATCCCTGAGTAGTAAATCACATAGAGGGCCCCACTTGATCAACCTCACCACGGTACATGCTCGCAAAACAACCAAGGCAAATAGAAAACGCGATCGAAGTCTTGAAAGACCAGAAGCCACCAGCTAAGCACATATCTCACCTGAGCAACTATCAATAACCCAACACTAATACTACGGCCACACAACCGCCCCAGGTAGGCCGGGCATGCTAAACGTAGTCTACAACTAACAACGGGCCCCGATAGGTAAACAAGCACAGAAAAATAGAAAGAAAGGTATATCAGCCACCTATCCAGCCCACCAACTGGCTGGAACTCAACAAGTATTCGATATGAGTCCAGGCTAGGAAGTAAGAAAAACCTAGTCTACCTGGATGCCGGCGGAGAGCTTCCTCAAGTTGTGCGCACAGCTCAAACAACCTCAGGAATGCCTGAAACATCCTGAAACTAGCAGAAACATCATCAACAGGTCAAGGAGGAGGTTTTAAGACCTATAGTGCACAATATATATTGGATTGGAAATCGGGCCTAAAATGGGCCCGCGGCTGAAAAAATAAGCTAATTATACCTGCACGAAGGCCTTAGCTCAATAAATGCAGAAGTCGAATTTGAGCTCTAGTGGACCACCGGAAGGTCTTCAATTGACCAAAAACAACATTATGCTAAAAAGGGAAAAACATGCTAAGAATAAAAAACAGAGAACGAGCAGGCTACAAACCTGGAAATCGATGGGAATACGATCAACAACAAGCACCAAACTTCCAGCAGTCTAATGGGCCAAAGAACGTAAAAAGCCACTCAAATTCATACCCAAGGGACGAGCCACCATTAAAGCTTAAAGATCAAGCTTGGAGGGAAGAAGAAAAGAGAAGGAAGGATTACCTAGAACGACCAAGGAGACTTAGGAACCCGCTGTACGGAATTCCCAAGCAATTCACAAGCTTAGAAGTGATTTAGGAGCGGGAGGAACCAGGAAAAGGAGAGTGGAGTGAGGGAAAATGATTGAATTCTCGAGGTCTGCCAGTTTTATAACTGGACAGGACCTTGCGCGATTGCGGCAAATAGCCCATCCCTAAAGCAGCGTGATCGCAGCGGTCAGAGCACGATCACGTTAAATCCTAGAAAACCCAGCAAAGTGCAATCACGTTAAACCCCAGGAAATAACAGCACACCGCAATCGCGCAAAAGGAAGAGAATAGAAATTACCGTGATTGCGGCCCATGAGCGCGACCGCTGAACATTTTGTTCTGTAACAATTGGATTCCTAAACGAGGGCTTGGAACTGAAATGAAGTCCAACAACAACAAACCAGACATGCACATAGCAGGGAAACAACATTTCAAATCAAATAAACAAGCATCGGAGGTCGTTTGCACGAAAAAGGCCCCTAACCCAAAACCAACCAAAAGAGTCTATTTTCCACTTTCCCCAAGCGTACCCAAAACGAGCCAAATCGATGGAAGCGTCTAAATACCATTCCTACACGCTGACCACCACGTACTAACCCCGGGCCAAATCTTAACTCTTAAGGATCTGAATTTTCACAAAACAGTTTAAACTCAACACGAGAACCTAGGGACACGAACCAAAGGTCCTTCTAGACCGAATTCTGCTTTTCGGAGCTAACAGAACTGTTGAATTTCCTCTCAAGTTCCATTGTTTCAAAGCTGAAACTTCAAAACAAGGAAATTGAGATAACAGACAATTGAGCTGCCAGGGCACCGAACTACCGATCCCATCAAGTCATAAATGACTTATGGCAACCACCAAACGGCTCTAAACACAGAAAAAAATGGCAGAAAGCAAGAAAATGACCAAAAGGGTCATTACAATATCAATTTGGTTTGAGTGATGGTAGAAACTTGGTTTTGAACTTCTTGTACTGCAAGAGAAGTCTAGCAGTCTCGCTGGTGCCTGATTGTCTGTCATCCTGCTACTAAATTGTGTTAGGGTTAGATTTTTTTTGTGCCAAGTTGTTGTTGGGAAGCTAGCAGAGGGTGTTCAGTATTTGCAAAAGGGGCACTAGCTTTCTGTCAATTGAATGGGCTGTTGATGATGCGGCTGTGAGGCAGTCCCTCTTTGCTAAGGAGTTGTTTCAAGTATTGGTTCCTGCTTTGGTAAAAGGGGTGGATATGAAGGTACCAAACACCAAGGAACACAATTCTATTCCTTTGTCTACTATTGATAAGGAGAAGAAGCCTTCAAATGAGAGGGAGAGAAATATCTTAGTTTTGGGAAATTTCTGGAAGTGCCTTTCAAGGATGGCGAAGAAAATTATTGAACTACTTCCCGACGTTAAAAAAATCAACCGAGGAGCAAAGGTCCAATCTTTGAGTAGAGAAAGGTCTTCAGAGGTGATGTAAAAAGGGGATGACAGTCTAGGGGTGTAGGAGAAGAAATAAGGGCTTGATAAGGGGGAGTGGTCGGGAAGGGACGTGATTGTTTGTGTGTTTAAGTAGTTGTTTGATGGATACTGAGATTTTTGTTGGAATGTGAAGGGTGAATGAACCAAAAGAAGGTCCATCATCAAGGAAGCATGAAGGGCATTGAGGGAGGATTTAGGTTATTTTCCGGAGACAAAAATGGAGACAATTTCTGATAATGTTGTGAAAGTGTATTAGGTGTAGTTGGGGTGAAATATGACTATATATCGATGCGAGGTAGAGCGGGGAGGGTTTGGGGTGGGGGGGGGGCGGGGGAATATTGTTATTATTGGATGATAGGAAGAATTTGAATATGGAAGTGATTTGGTAGCTGCGGGATATAAATGTCAGGATATTGGGGGAGTGTAACATCCCCTTGGGTCTTGTGTGGGGATTTTAACTTTTAGGGGTCGTTTGGTAGAGTGTATACGAATAGTGTTGAATATGGTAAATTAGTAATGCTGGTATTAGTATGTTGAGGTTATTAATGATGTTAACATGCACTGCATAGTTCTTAAAAAGTATATTCATTTGCAAAAATATGCTCAACAAATATGGAAAGGATGGGGAAACTTTTTATTCGGCGGCAATTGTATTTTTAACAATGCTAATGCATGCATCTAAACCTTTTGCATTACTAATATCATAGATTTTCATGTATTGGTTATACATACCCTAATACAAAATAGTGTATAACTAATGCTTGCAACACATTAGTCATTCATAGGGTGAAAAAGTGTGTTAAACAAGGTACTAGTAATACACAAAGATAATGGATACATAATCTTTCTAAGGCGCTCTGCCAAATGACCCCCAGAGCAGGAATTTAACTTGTAAATTCCTGGAGGAGAGGGTAGTGTCTAAATAATGGAAGAGTTCTCCGAGTTTATTGATAACTTCTCCCTTATTTATCTTACTTTGACAGGTGCTAGATTCACATGGGCCAAATCGAGGATTCTTCCTCTACATTAGATTGTGACTTGACAGATTTTTTGTAGATTCTTCTGGGAAAAACCTCTTCCATTTGGGATCCACACTACTCCTCTGTGGCCGTTATTAGTCCATTCACCTATTATTTTGGATGACAGTAGAGGAGAGAGGATGAGATCTCCTTTCAAATTCGAGAACATGTGGCTTAGTATGGACGATTTTGGGGATAGAGTAGCTATGGCTTAGTGTGGATGATTCGGGGGATAGTGTAGTTGTAGTTTTGTGGTGCTGGCAGGCCTTTTTATAGGCTTGCCAAGAAATTGAAATTGAAAATGAGGGATTAAGAACAAAGTGGAGAAGTTGGAGAGGGTAGACATGGGAGAGAGTTAGAAGAGAAGGAGAAGGAGATGAAAGAAAGGTCAAATAAGGAGCTAGCTGATATGGCCTTGGACCAGGAGGTTAGCTAGAGACAAATTGAGGGCATTATGGTTGAATGAGAGGGATTCCAATATAAATCTTTTCATAGAGTAGCGGTCGCCAATAGAAGAAGGAACCACATAAAGTCAGTGAAGATGTGTGGGAAAGGAAGTAGAGGGGGAAATTGTTGTTTATTATGAATGTTTGTTTAAGGAGGCATGGAAGTGGAGGCCTAATTTAGCAGGTGCATGCAGCGTTTGGGAAAGCGAGTGCAGCGAGGGTTCAGCACTTCAGCTCAAGCGAGACATGTGAAAAGTAGTGTCCACTTCTGGGCTTGAAGTGTGATGTGACCAGAAGCGACGAAGCAAGCACTTTTATTTTTCTAAAGAATAAAAGAGTCGCGACTTACCTAGTGCTTCAGAACTAAGAATAGCTAGGGGTTCAGTGTACTCTTCCTTCAGATCTCCTCTTTTTTTTTTCCTTATTTTTCTTCTTCTGCTTTCTGGTGCAGTGGCACTGCTACCCTAGGTTTTTCCTGCTATGTTTTTCTCTGCCATGTTTAGCTTTACTTTTCAAATTATATGTTGCTGAATTTCTTTTCCAAATAGTGATTAAATTATAGTTTGCTGGTTTTTTTTCCTTAACAATGATTAAATCATTTGTTGCTGAATATTTTTTTACCTCAGCAGTGATAAAAATATATGTTGAATTGTTTGTTTCTTAGAAGAAACTGAAATGTTGCTGAACTTTTGTTTCTTAACAATGATTAAATATATTGTTGAATTTTAACCGCGATCAAGAATGGCTGACCTGGCATGAAAATATGGAGAAAAATGTTAGACCAATATAACAATAGTTGTATGTCTGTTTTGTGACAAGACAAGTGAAGGGGGACTTTTTTTAGTTTTTGATATGGACTGTTGCTTATGTATAATGCCTATTTTTTTTTGGGTGTCTTTTCTTTTAAATTATGCTTCACTTCATACTTCGCTTAAAGTGTGAGGTAGGGCCTTGTTGCTTTTCTCCGCTTCATGCTTCCCTAAACACTGGGTACATGTTTCAGTCAAATGAGGGCTGGGCGAATGTGAGTGGCTAGAGAAGGCAACTGAGGAAGAGGTAAAAAGGATGGTGGAGTGTTGCGCGGGTGATGAAGCATTGGATCCTGATGGTTCTCTTCGGCCTTTTAAATAACACGATCAAAACCAATGAGATGGACATCATTGCTGAGTTAGAAGAAAGAGGTGAAGGTGAGAAATGTATGAATCCTTTGTTCATTGTCATCATTCTAAGCGAGAGGAAACTACGATCGTGAAGAACTCTAGACCTATTAGTATAGTGGGAAGCATGTATAAGATCATACTTTAGGTGCTTTCCATTAAACTTAGAAGGTGCTAGACAAGACTGTTTCTTCTTAGAATGCTTTTGTGGAGGGTAGACAGATTTTGGTTGCAGTGTTGGTGGGAAATGAAGTGTTGGATTCTAGGAGAAATCTAGGAGTGCCAGGTATGCGCTGTGCTAACTTGATCTTGAAAAGGCCTACCATCATGTGAATGTGAATTGGAGGTTCCTAGATTCTACTATGCTACAAATGGGGTTTGGGGAAAGCAAAGGAAATGCATTTATTTTTGCATCACCTCGGTGAGTTCTTCAGCATTGGTGAATAATAATCTGTTTGGTTTCTTTGGGAGTTTGAGAGTTTGAGAAGAGGAGATCCTCTATCACTGATGTTTATTTTAGTTATGGAAGTCTGGAGCAGGATGATGGATAGAGCTGTTTTGATAATGGTAACTTGTGTGCTTCTATATCAAAGAAAATTATGATAACCATCAAAGACCGAAGTTTTTCCTTAAGATAATTTATCTGTCATATCAATATCAAAGTGCTCAATTTTTCCAGGAGTACATTAAGAAGTGTCTTCCATGGTGAGGCCTATAGCCTCATACCATAAAGAGTAAAGATAGCACCTTCTCCCCATTATTTTTGCGCTCTTAACTTCCAAATATCCTTTTCTGCTTAACTTCAAATGCCTTCTTCTAGGTTCCATTTTCCATAACGAGAGCTCGGCAAATCTCAACCAAATCTGTCCAAACACCTACTAAAGACTACTTTTCGTCACAACTGTGTCTTTTGATGCTACAGTATAATGAATAACAAAATTTTATGAAGTTGAATGTGCTATCATTTTCGTTGCATGGGATCTTTATTCTTGTTTTGCTACAGGTGAGACGGGCGATAGTCAACGACCATGGTCTTGATGTGCAGTTCATTGGATTGAACTTTCTGGAATCTTTGGTACATACATACATGCGATATGCTATAACTTTCACATAGAAGTTACTACTATTTTACATTATCTGTCTTTTCTATGGGTAGAATAAAATTCAGTGTTTATTTATACAATTTTTTCAATTGAAATTTGTTCTCCATCTCTTTCAGGTATCCGAATTTTCACCATCTACTTCAACAGCTATGGCTCTTCCTAGGGAGTTTCATGAGCAGTGCCGAGTCTCTTTTGAGTTAGAATATCTTCAGGTTAGCCCATCGCCATTGCACTGATTATCTTTTTTCTGACTTGGATACAGCTTGCATCAGCCACCTCAGTTCAGTTTGCAATTTATTCACTTTTAACAAATTGAATATGGTTCACAAGGGTTCTTTGTTCCGTGTTTTTCTTGTCTATTTGGAATGTGCAGTTGTTTTACTGCTGGGCACGAGATGCGGCTGTTAGTGTCTCCAGTAAAATAGCTGAATCTGACTCTGCCCTTCCTGAAGTTAAAGTTTGTACAGCAGCATTATGTTTGATGCTTCAGATCCTGAACTGGGACTTTAAATGTGATGCAAACGTACCAGACGATGCAAAACGAGCCATCAACATTTTCTCTGGTGGTGGGGTAAGGGGTGATGTAAGCCCTCCTAAGAGGATTGAATTTAAACTAGTTCTGCACCAGTGATTTTACATTTTCATGAATGAAATAGAAAGAACAAAAAAAGAGTCATTCATATGCTTGATGTTTCCACCTGCTTCAGTTTTATTGGTGTTGTATCCGAGACTGACCAAATACTTCCACGAGTGTAGCTTAAACAAGAGGACAATAGGCCAAACAATAAAAATGCTCTAATGCAGGCAGCCTGGTTAATTTGGACCCCCCGACCTTCACTTGTAAACTTTGATCTTATACCCAGTTTGTTCTCAGCCTGCAAGAAGCTTTGTTCTATCCACACCTATTTCTTAAGCAAAATATCATTGAAATTTAATGTATTTACTCGGTCCTTGTTACATGAGAAGCTTCCTTTGAAAATATGTCCATTCTTGTAAACTATACCTATTGATTCTATTTTTCCTGTCAGATGTTTGATTGTTTCCACTAGAAATTCTAGCTACTAATGTTTTCAATAATTTATGTTTGTTCTTTTTCATTATTTATAGCCTGGATCCACCTGGCATGGTATACTTGTGTCAAGTGGTCACATCAGGTGGCTTTTGAGCTTTTATGAGGCGCTGAGGCAGAAGTTTTCTTGTGAAGGATACTGGATTGATTGTCCTCTTGCAGTTTCTGCTCGAAAGCTTATAATTCAATTCTGCTCCTTGTCTGGAACAATATTTCCATCTGGTATTCATACTAGTGCCATCAAGTTTGTCCTTACTTTTCTTTTACTAAATTATTCTTGACTCAAGTGATAGATGTGATACATCATTGATTGAAATTGAGGTTGTTTGCTCTTCATGATTGTCAACTTGTTCATTAATGCAAATCGAGTATTGATCATATTGATAGTACCCTAAAAGAGTGAATACTATTGCAAAGATGGAACTCTTCCGGCTTAACATGTTATGTTAACTCCAACTCCCACTCTATTTCATGCCTGATAAATCTCTAACTCGCTCATTTTGTTAAAAAGGATTATACCGTCAACCGTTTACCATTTGTTTCTTCTTGTGCAATTGATATGGCTCAACTTCATGTAATTTTTGTTCCAATAATCTCTTAGGAAAAGTTGGAAACTTGTAATAATATGCTGGATGTTTGTAATTTTGAAACACCCAATCAACTTTTCTTGTTTTAAAAGGATGAAACTTCTCAAAGGCTTTTGTTAAAAGGTGTAGAACTTTAAAATATGCTTATAAATTCCTATCGCCTACTCTACCTCTTATATGTACATATATACAACATATACATACAATTATGCATATGTACACACATATATACATACATATATACATATATATGTGTATATATATATATATATGCATATAGGGTTTTGCTAACACACTACATGAAGGTAGTATGTTAGCATACTCCCCATTTTTTAATTTCCTAAAATGCCCTAACTACTTTTTATCAACACATTATAAAAATAAGGACGTTTTTGCCATTTCATCAAGAAAACTCCCAACATTTCCTTCTGTCCTCTATCATTCTCTTTATTTTCTTTCTCTTTCCCTTTACAAATCCTGCCTCCATCAACTGCTCTAAAGCTCCCAGCCATGGTTTCTTCTCACTTTTTCTCATAAAATCTTATAAAAAAATACAAATAGAAAAAATAGTCAAAGACTTTGAAAATTGAAACACACTTTATTATACACTAAATTGGTCTTTGTGAAGAAGGAATCAGGAAAATAAGAGAATGGGAGAGAAACTAAAAATGGATGGTTTTGCTTTCAATTAAATAAACGATGTTGAAACTAAAGCATTAGGCTATATGTGAAGAGAATCACTTGAATCTCTGTGGAAAACAAATTTCAGAGAACTAAAAAGACAAGGAAAGCATTAAAGAAGATTGAAACCTTTATAGTTGTATAACAATAGGAGTAATTTGTCATTATTAAAAATGAAGATGAAATGGAGAAGAAGGGGATTAGAATTGAGTTCTGAGTTGGTCAGCAAAGGTTTTTGGGTGAATAGGAGAGAAAAATCATTTGGGTTCATTCTTTTGTAAACGACAGTAAAGTCCTTATTTTTAATGTATGAATAAAAAATAATTAGGGCACTTTCGGAAATTAAAAAATGGGGAGTATGCTAACAGATATGTAGTATGTTAGCAAAATCCATACATATATATGTATATATATGTACATATATGTATGTGAGCACTCAAACTCAAAGAGTCATATGGTGGCAGTGGTTATCAAGTGCACCTCTCTTTGTGAGGTTTGCTGTGTTTTTTCCCCTTTTTTTCTATAATTAGGTCCACCCGTGGGATGGGGGATGGGGACTGGTATGTCTGATGTTCTGTTTGTGTTCTAATTAAGTGTTTTCTTCTTCTTTTGGTGGTTTATTCTTTAAAATGTCTATGTACGACACATTTAAATTCCTATTCTCACAGTAGAATTTTACATAATTAAATGTCTACATTAAAACTAGTTGCAGTGTAATATGTAGCATCTGGTCAGTGGTTTCAATTGATCCCAACATTTTCGACACAGAGTATAGACATATCTGTTTAAAAAAAACACTGATTTTTTAATTAAATAATTTGAAAGATTTGAACCCATCAAATTCGAATGCTGGATCCAACTCCTTATAATAGTGCATCCATTTTCTTCAAATCTTGCATCTGTCCCTGATCACGAGGAGGTAATATCTCACTAAGTAATCAATTACGAACCTATGGTCTAGTGTGAGTACCCTTATTATCTTTTTAGATCCTTTTCTTCTCATTTTTCTCCTATGAGCCGCTGGTTTTGTTACCTTGAGGATTGTGAGAACTTGAGGTATCAGTCGAGGTAAGTTCTATACATCTTACCCTCCCTGGACTCACTTGTGAGATTACACGGGGTGTTATGTTGTTTTTTAGTATCGTGAGAACTTGGTATATGAATTTCTGTTTTAAAAAAATTCATCTTACTGCTCTTACGTGAATAATAAGTGGCAACTCTTTCTTGATTATTGCTTCTTTCCTTCTTTTCCCATATATGCTGACTTTTCACGGTATGTAACTGTGGGACCTTTGGGTGCTCATTCGGTATGCCTCACATGAATGCAGATGATGGGAGTACTCAAAAACAGCACCTTCTGCATCTCTTATCTGGAATTATACCTTGGATAGAACCCCCTGATGTCGTTTCAAAAGAAATAGAGAATGGAAAAAGTGAAAGGTTAACATGGACTCCATGCCCACCTATTTTCTGTTAATGTTCTGTGCTTGACCTATATTTCTATTTTGTCCAGTGAATTCCTTGACGGATGCCGAGGCTTACTATGCATGGCGAATGTAACCAACCTGCTAGTATTTGATGAACTGCTGAAGTCTATAAGGTGTGTATATATATATGTGTGTGTGTGTGTGTGTGTATATATA
>JBDJHY010000014.1:8668305-8686840 GCA_039654485.1 Withania somnifera | reverse complement strand
GGTGCATTTTATCCCTGAAGTTAGCTGCAGCGTTGATTGGGTGGTGCTTCATCTAGCTTAAGCAACATTTTAATTGTAGCACCAAAACACTAGTGTATGCGCCCATGTGACGAAAGGCTCCCTCTTGAAGAGAGTCTATGTGTACTGGAAATGAAAAATTTACTTAACTATATTTATAAGAAAGCATTAGATTTTAGAATATTAAATTCGTTAAGGAAAAATGCAAATCGACTGCTGTATATACAAAATTATCACGTAAACATGACCACGTTAACAACTTGCATTACATAATATCCAAATAATACCACTTAAAACACAAAATGTGTTTGACTTGATTTAATACATGATGTTTTTGCCAGAGGCACATCATATATGGATAAAGTGCTGGTGAACAGTCAACTTGCAATTTTTTTTTAACTAAATAACCTCTTTATGATATTACAACTTTGTTGTAGAAGAGGATTAAGAAAAAGCTAAAAATATTGGGATAGATACTGGTCCGATTAACTTTTGTCAATTATGGAGATGAGTGCTAAGTACTTCAATTAATAGTTTGCAAGATTTCTGGAATATGATAATTTTTTTTCTAGAATAATGCTCTTCGTTTACTTTTTTGTCTAGCTCAGTAGATGAGTGACTGTATTTGCCACCTATTTTTCTTACGACTAATGTGCTACTTGAGATATATATTGAAACGGGCATATCAATATAATGTTTTGAATTAATAATTCCTCAAAAGTAAGTAATTGCTAGATGTTACTTCCTCTATTCCATATTAACTAATTTTTTTAGGCTTTTTTTCATTGTTCAAAATAAGTTAAGTATTCAAAGTTCAAAAGAGTTGTTGGGAAATTTTCCACTTTTTCCCTTCCTTTAATGAAGTTCTTAAATATTATTTTAGATTTTCTAGGTGAGTCATATTCATGACTATTCCTACTTTTAAGAATAATTTGAAATAATCAAAAGGGTAAAAATGGAAAGTCATGTTCAATTTATGTCCTAATTGTTTTTTCTTAATTGGTGTGCATTACCAGAAAAATTCAGTTAATACGGAATAAAGGGAGTAGTATGTATCTATAGTTGAAAAAACGAAAGAGTTGAGGTGTGTGCCATACTCTCGAGGAGCTGAGAAGTTGTTATACTTAGATCTCAATTCTAACATAGATAGGATTGAGATATGTCTTAAATAAATAGATGTGAAATCTCGTAATGTTTGTATTGACTGTAGAAGGGTAATGTGGATATACATAGCTAAGTCTATGGGCATTTTAGTCTTTTACTTATATTTTTTTTTGAGGCGGTTACTTTCTTATAAATGGATAGTGAACATGCAAATTGTAGCAGAGTAGAAGATATTTTTGTGAACAAAAGGTTTCTGTCTCGAGTCCATAATTGTTCTCTTCAATAGAGTAGTAGATCTCAATACATGTGTACGTGTGTGTAGTTTGCTTAGTTCAATTTTGTATCACCCCGAGTTTTCAGGCTAAGCTTTTAGACTCCTATGTATGTGTTTAGACTCGTAATTATGAGTTTTAAGTTGGACGTAGGTGTTAATGTTAACTCCTTAGAGTGTGAAGTGCTTTGGACGTGAGTTAAGGTCCTAAGAAATTCCTAGTACAAAAGTGTGAAAACATTGGATTGATAGGTTTGGTTTTGGGTAGGTTTGTTGCTCCATATAGTGTGAGTCTACCTATATGGGTTGATAGTCTTGCATTTGTCGTTACCTTATTGATCTCATTTTCTTATTGCTTATGACTTAATTGTTTTTTTTCTTCCCTTAACGTCATGCCAGTATATTAGGTGTTTTTTATAATTTGTATTTTATATTTTATTTTGTATATTGTATTGTCTTGAGCCGAGGGTCTTCTGGAAATAGTCTCTATACTTGACCTAGGTAGTGGTATGAATTGCGTATATTCTGCCCTCCCCAAACCCCACAGTGTGTGGGAATGTACCGGGTATGTTGTAATTTTTTTTCCCAATTTATATGGTATAAATGAAATTTCAAGAGCCAACCAACTTTTTATATTCTTTTTATGTTTTAAGTTATTATTTATTATACTTTATATTATATTGTTTTACATAATTTTTGAATATACAACGGACTAAAAAAAATAAGGCAAATATTATTAAATTATAATATTATAAAATTACAGTACATGAAATGGTCATTTGAAATTAAAATATGGGGTCCACATATTTAAAGGGAAGGAAAAGACAATAGAAAAAGTAAAGCTAAAGTGCACTTTGTGAAAATAATCAATGAAGCCGTAGAGGATAGAACTCTAGACCTTGTGTGTTGATCCATTCACCACACCTACACTAATAATCTTTTACATATCTGGACCCTTATGTTTATATATTTTATGTACAACATTTTCAGCCTTTGGATAGTTCCTTTAGCAATGCAGTTATTCCGTCGGAAGGGATTAGTGCTGCATCTCATCTCTTTGCCCTGATTGTAGAGTCTGAGTTAAGAGGTAATTCTAGATCTAATACTAATATAAATTCTTGATTTAAAGTTCTTATTGTGTTGATCACATTGTTATTCTTTTGCGCAGCTGCTTCTGCATCAGCCTTCAGTGTTGACAATGAAGCTGATTATCTTCAGGCTTCTATTGCCGGTAGTTAAATATACTTCCTTCACTATTTATTTAAATTTCTTTTTTTGATTCCTCTTTTAATTTCTATTATGATGTTTCACTTGTCTTCGTACTTTGTTATCTTTTATACCTTAATAGTTGTTTCCCTTTCTCTTTTCTTCCATTTTTTGGACTTATTTCTTATCCTGTCTTATTGTTTTTTTCAGCCATGGATGAAAGATTAAGTTTGTATGCACTTATTGCTCGAGCAGCTATTAGTGTTACTGTTCCTTTTCTGACAAGACTTTTCTCTGAGAAATTTGCCCGTCTGCAACAGGTACTTCGTCACCTTAACCTCTTGTTGTTTTTTGTACAGTCATTCAGACTGTATATTCTCCGAGCAAACTTTATCCCCTTCGAGAATTTATCTTTTCAACTTATTATCCTCTTATGTTTCTGACCATCCTTTAGCTTTTCTTAGTATTTAGTTAGCAATACACATTGTTGAGTTACTTAAAAAATTAATATTTTTGAAATACTGTTACGTGTCAAACTCAATCAACTTGCTGCCTTTGTCTTTGTTCTGGAAGTGATACCATCATGTAGGTGTTTAATTGTTGATCCATTATTATCGTCTCTCTGCATTTTCCTATCTTCAAACTCCTCCCTAGGATATCCTTGCTCCATTTTCCCTTGATGTTGTCTTTTCTGCTTTGCCTAACTGTGAAATCTCTCCTTTCATGTTAGAAGAGTCGATTTTTGGATCAAGTGCATGTGCAGTTTAATTATGTTTATGGTTTTTGCTAGTTCAGTATATTCTTCATACAGGCAATGCTGACTTGCTGAATCTTTCCTTTTATGTAATTATCTGTTGACTTGTAGGCAGTTTTCCCAGGATGTGTATTGAGCACCTCAGTTTTCACATTTCCTCCTTCTATATAACCCATTTATTTTATTAATATAGCAAGTTTTGAAATTTCTTCCCTTGTACAGTCTTACATGTCTGCTAATTATATGTACACGTATGTATAAGTTGCTGGGTGTAAGCCATATTTTCTTCTTGTCATGTGTAGGGCAGAGGCTTTAGCGATCCAACTCAAACTCTGGAAGAGCTCTACTCACTTTTGTTAATAACTGGGCATGTTCTAGCTGATGAAGGACAGGGTGAAACACCATTGGTAATGAAAATCTTTTTAAGCTTTTTTTTTTTCTTTGAAGAGCTTTTTATGCTGGGATAATGTTGTTTCTGGTAATCCCTTGAGACAACATTACTGATTGCATTAATGCAATACATGATTACTTTTTTACTTGCTTTATCATTGTTGTTCTGAATGTCATCAGTGTGCTAGCTAACCTAGACCTTTAACTTGACGAAAACGGACAATAATTTACCTTTGAAACCATTTGATATGATTTTAAGATCTGCACCCTGGCCTTAGAGTCCCCATTCTTTACCACGTCCTTTTGGGATAGGGAGCATAGAGACTGTGTAGGATTAAGAAAAATTAGGAAGGGGATCATTGATTTGTGTGCATTTATCGCTTATTTTTCTTTTCGAGTATAAATATAGAAATCCTCTATGTACACGGCTTGCATCTACTTCGGCTGCATTAATGGTTTCTATGAGTTTCTGGGTTGTCAATACAAATCATTGAAATACACTCTTTTATCGTCTGCACATGGGGTGAAGTTTTGTTATCTCTCATCAGGTGCCTGATGCTATACAATCCCAATTTATGGATGTTATGGAGACGGACAAGCATCCAGTTGTCATACTTTGTGGGTAATTTTCTTACTTCCTCTCTGTGGATAGTTTAAAAAGTAGGATATGTAACCATTCTTTGTCACTATTGATATGGTGTCAATAGCATAATGTGTCACTTCAATTTATATAAGTTTGAAGGCTCCCTATGTTGCTTAACATGCAAAGTATCGATCCTTTTGTTGGATGATGGTGCTCTTTGGGCCCACTTGCGTCCTCCTCAACTCATTCCACCCAGTATCTCCTATCCAACTCTACTCACCAAGGGGCAAATAGGAAGAAATCACCTAATATTTTTCTACACTGAGAACGTCATTGACTTTTAGGTCACACCTTTGGGTGCCATGCGAAGTTTCAATCTTTAGTGTTTCTTAGGGTACATTAGTTTTTATTGAGATCTAGATGCATGAATTTGAATACACATATTTATATTAGGATTCTGTCTCTAAATCTGAACTTCGGTTGTTTATATTTAAACATGATAAATATACAATTCAAATAAAATGGTAATAAAAATATCATTAAAGTATAAGAGAAATTTTCCTAGGGAGGGCAACAATTAAAATGTGTTTTCGAGGCGCGTTACGGGTTCTAACTTTGTGGCTGTTAATATTTGTCATTTAAGTGGAGAAAGGTAAAGGGGAGGGGTTGTTGTCCGCTGGGTTTTGAGCGTGAACCAGGTTATTGGTTTCTCAGTTGTAAAAAGGTTTTTTTTTTTAAATAAGAATATGAATTAGCTTTTTTTATTGTTGAGCATTTTTTTCTAATAATATTTCATCCAACAAAAATAAACCGGAATTTAACTCCAATTACCTTGAAGGTTAACTTGCAAAAATTTTGCACCATGTAAATTCACAGCAAGGTTTTCAAAACTCCTTTGCTATTTTTTTCTAAATAATAGACATAAGATTGAATTATTACCTCAAACTCCAGTTATTTCTTTGAACATCACCATTGTTTTGGAAACCATAGTTAAATGATCTAGGCCAATTAGTTGATAGAGTGTAAATAAGTAGAACACTTATCTATATATTCATGTATTTACCGTGTGTATGTTTCCCTTTTCCAATGTGAGACATTAAAATTTGTTTTTTATATTGCTATTCTAGCCTGTCTAACACTTCTTGTCAAGCTAATGCATACACATTACATGCCCAACTTGTTATATATATAACTAGCCGGAGGATCTGGTAAATTTGTTGGTAATTTATACCAATGGACTTCATAAATCTCATGACACTATATGTGGGAAATATCTTTCTCTCACAAAGTGGCAATCAATAGTTATGTGCTTGGTTTTCATGTGATATTCTGCATCTAAAGCAATATGTAGTGCAACCAACTAGTCAAAATTTCGGGAGGATAAAGGAATGGCTATTATTTTTGAAAATTGTAAATAAAATTAAAATAAACTAAGATGTATCCTAAATTATCTGATGTAGGCATTGATGCGTGTGATTCATGAATAAACAATGTGGCGGTGTTTAAGACATGTTTCTTGATTAGAATTATCAAAAGCATGTAATCTGATTAGCTAGAGGTGTTAAAATGAGAAATAGGTGAATGGGGAGGGGGGCAGGGTGACTTTAAGATCCGAGTCAAGTACAAGTGTCAATTTAGGTATTAAACCGAGGATGATTGTATTGAGAATATGTATTTCCATCTGACTATGCCACATCATACTTGTGGTATAAGCATGTTTAGTTGAGAGTAAAGATATCTATGATGTTTTTGTTAGATCAGGAATAGGAAAAGTATATACAATCCTACTTCAAAAAGGATTGTAATAGTGACTATAAATAGGGTCTTAATGTAATAATTTAGATACACAATTCAATAATATTTTTTTTTCTATATGTTTAATATGATATTAGAGCAGTTGTGAGAAAAACATTCCTGTGCATCATTTTAGGAAATCGCTGTTATTGTGCAAATTGCGGTGACTGCTTGCTGTTTTCTCTATTTTCTTTGGTGTTATGCAAAATCCAACATCACCACAATATCCAGCAAGTGTCGGCGACCAAAGCCCAACCACTGTCACTAGCATTGGGTCGCTCACGCTTCCTCATGCGCCTGTAACAGTCGCAACAGTCTAGTGTCACATGCCGGCGCGTGCACCTTTTCCCTGCAGTCTTTTTTTTTCTAGTGGGGTGTCGCCTGAAAATTTCGACCCTACCCATATATATATATTTTTTTCAAGATCTGGTCACTTTTTAGTTTTTCGACAACTTTTTCGGCAATTAGATCCAATTCTCTGGCAACAACACCTTTTTTTTTCTCCATATTTTGGCAACATATTTTTAGATCTTCTTAGCTACAAAATTCTGATTTCATAAGATGTCTTTTGGGTGTGATATTCTTGCATCTAAAAATACAGGAGTTGGAAGTTCTAGCCTTATGATCACTTCAGAATCACAGATGGGAAGTTCAAAGTATATAGGTTGGGCTTCGTTGGTTGAGTTGGTGCAAGGGTCAAGGTATCCATGATCACTTAACCCACAATGCTAGAGTGGCAGATGATAAAGCCAAAGCTAGTGCGGAAGATGGAAAGGCCAAATAACAATGGGAAGGTTGGTGCTCAACAATGTAGTCTCCTATGACGCTCTATTGATTCTAAGTTAATTCCCTTGTTTCGCCTTTTCTAGACATGCTATTCAGTTTGGAGAAAGCTCGTGCTTAACACACTAATGACATATCTCAGTTCTATAGTCTGATATCTCGAATGACCAACTTAAAGAAACAAGAATCTGATATGTCTACTTACTTGGGACAAGTATAGACAATCATGGGGGAATTTGAAACGTTGATGCCAGTCACTACGGATGTGGAAAAGCAATAAGAGCACATACATATGTTGTTTTTAGTTTTTGCACTTGCTGGACTTCTTCCTGACCATGATTCAGTACGTGACCAGATTTTGGCTAATCCTACTGTTCCTACAATTGATGAATTATTCTCTCGATTACTTTGTCTTGCTGTACCTCCCAGTCACAAAGGAGTTTCATCACCCACCATTGACCTCTCTGCTCTCGCCTTTCAAACCATAGAAAATCGAACTAACAGTCTATTGAAAATCGACGAGGAGGAGGCCGTTTTGGAAAATCTCGATCCATGTAGTTATTTTCACAAGTTTGGACACATTCGTGAAATATGTCATACTCTGCATGGTCGGCCACCCAATAATAGTCGATTGCTTTTAAGGAATATAATGAGTTTCTTCGGTACCGAGCAAGTAAGTAGATATCTCCCAAAATAGCCTCAACCGATTAGCCTGTTCGACCATCAAATAATGCTTATATTGCTCAAACAGAATATTATGAGTTCCTTTGGTATCAAGCAAGTAAGCAGACGTCTCCACAAGTAGCCTTTCTGTTGCTGGTAATTCCTATATCTCTGTTTCACAGTTTAGTACTCTTGGATCATGGGTCGTAGACTCGGGAGTCTCTGATCATATTTCTAGTAACAAATCACTTCTTTATGGTATTGTTTATTCACAATCTCTTCCTTCAATTAATTTAGCCAATGGGATCCAATCGAAACCTAAAGGAGTTGGACAATCCAAACCAGTATCCTGTGTCACTTTAAACTCTGTTCTTTATGTCCGGATTGTCCTTTTAATCTTGCATCAGTTAGTCTTTAGGACATATGGGAAGAATCACCTAGTATTTTGGCTTTGCTGGGATTTGAACCTGACACCTCATGTTGTTAACCCCCACCTCATTGACCACTAAGCCACACCCTTGGGTGCGAACCGGCATGACACTTCTGCACAAAAGGATGTTTCTGTAAGTATCAAAGAATTGATGAAGGATGCAAGTATAGTCACTAGCATGATTTTATTTGAAACTAGATTTTGAGGAAGCCCACAAATGGGTTTGGTCGGTTTTTGTGGATAAAACCTTCAGCGAGTATTTGGAGGCTAGGTAAGAGATGGATGAGTAGGTTTTTCTGTTTGTAATATGACTAATGATGTCCTGAAGCCTATGGAGCTTAAAGTGAGGTGATTAGTTTTTTTTCGCGAATCCTAGTGATGGACTCAATACTTGACTTGTCGCAGCATTGTTCACTTGCAATAGGTAGCCATCTTTGATAACAATATCGACTATCTTTCGTGCTGTCTTTTGTAGTTTTGAGCAATATTACATTTGTTAGAAGGTTCAAGTAGCACACATGCCCCTCCTACTTCCTCCTTCCCCACATCTATCTCCAGATTGACCTCTATCAACTCTCCTCTTTTTTTTTTTTTTTTAAGTTATTGTATGCTATAAAAGTTTTTGTATCCAAATCCCTGTCCTCCAACTATAATGCCTTTGGCTTTTGCCTCCATCTAGTTTTTTGAGTTAATGCTAAAAAGCTAATTCCCTCGTTAAATCCTCTTTCCATTCCGTCTCCCCCACCTCCAATTCCCTTCCCTCTTCCAGCATCTCTAATTCCACTATTTCGTTTCAAAATCTTCCTTATGTTCACCTCTTGCATCTTAAATGCTCCTTATTCCACATCCTTTAAGCAATTCAACTTTTTCTCGCCAAGCCTCCCTACAACGGCATAACTATTCCGCCCATCCACCACCTTATCCAAGAGTTTGTCACCCTCAACATGTTCTCAAATCTGGAGGAAGTTCTGGTGCTTCTTCCTCTACCGCAATCTGGCATGTTGGGTAAATGATCCAAAATCAGTCTTGAAAGGCGAATCTGTAACACATTCGGGGTTAGCTCATCCTAGGTGGTGGACAATGTAAAATCTACCAAGCCTCTATCTAGATGTTGAATCCTCCAGTCTGGCTCATGGGAAAGTGCCACCTTCAAGGGAGATCAATAAGAAAATTGTTATCAATAACTTCCAGAACTCATCCATAATCCTAGACACTGCCCTCCAACCCGCTCTCTCTTCTAGGAAACTACCGGTATTAAAACATGCCCGTATATATAAAATATCGCCCTACCCAAATGCCTCCATATCTTCACAAAAATTCATTGTTAATCCTTTCCCCACTGACTACTTCCCATTAACCCAATTCCACCCCCGTCCTGGTGTTTTTGGATCTAGCAGCTAGCAATTAGAACACCTTGTCTCTCCACTCCAATGGCATACAACACCTTGTCTCTCCACTGCACACCTCAAAGGGTTGCCGTGGCTGAAAGCCGCCATCGTCACCTTATCGAGATAGCCAAAACACTACATCAAGCTTCTCTACCATCCGATTTTAGACGTTTGCCTGCCTCATGCAAAATATCTCATAAATCGTCTACCCACCAACACTCGTAATAACAAGTCACCATTTGAAGTTTTTTTTAATTGACAAACTAGCTTACGAATAACTTCGTAGATTTGGTTGTATGTGCTACCCATGGCTTCGGCCATATGCCCAAAATAAATTAGAACCATATTCCAAACCTTGTGTCTATCTAGGTTTCTCCATCACTCGTTATTCCCATCAGTGTTTTAACCCCACAAGTTCCAAAATTTTTCTCTCACGGGATGTTAAATTTTTAGAAGATGTCTTTCCATTTGAAAGTATGTTTTCTCAATTAAAACAGAAGCTTTCATCTTTACAGTGGGAAAAAATTCTTCCTCCAAAAACTTCAAATATTTCCTCTCCACTAGAAAATACTCTTAATGCGGATACCCAGTTGCGCCGCATCATTCTGCTAATGCGAGACATGTGCCAAGATATATGCTCAACTCGTGCTGCACAGGAAAAATACCCACAGACAGATCACAACTCAGGAACCAGGTAATACTCATACCACTTCCTTATCCTCTTCTTCTAATTTGTATGGTCAGTCTCCTACTGTTGATAACATATCCCCCCACTTTGTATTTCAAAGTCCACCCCCTGCCCTCTCTACCCATACTATCTCCATGAATCGCCGCCCACCAGTTACTCACATCTATTGGCGTTGCTCCCAATCCTCACCAGTATTACAACCTCCATCCCTTAGAGTTGAAGGAGATGCAAGCATTCACATTCTCAGTTTGCCTCAACCCACTGAACCAGCTCTAGATATTCCACACATAGAGCCAAGTAGTGTGGTAACGAGGTCGCAAAGCAACATCTTTAAGTGACGAAAAATCATTGACTACACTGCCCAACTCAAACAACCTGTCCCTTCTATACCTGTTCACCTGCAAGCTAGCACAAAAATTTTCATACTGCGAGACACTATGAAGGCTGAATTTGATTCATTGATGAAAAACCAGACTTGGGACTTGGTTCCACCAGACCACCCCAAAAATGTTGTCCCTTGCAAGTGGTTATTCGTATTAAAACAAAGTCTGATGGCTCCATTGATAGGTACAGAGCATGTTTAGTTGCAAAAGGGTTCACACAAAGGCCTAGGGTTGATTTTTCATAAAACATTCAGCTCGGTGGTTAAACCCACCACAATTCATATGGTACTCACACTTGCTGTACAAAAAAATTGGGTGCTACATCAAATAGATGTCAATAATGCTTTTCTACAAGGGGAACTTCATGAAGACGTGTAATGCCCCAACCTCCTGGCTATGAAAATCTGGATTTTCCCAACTATGTTTGCCATCTCAAAAAGTAATTTACGGACTCCGCCAAGCTCCTAAGGCATGGTATGATGCACTCACTAATGCTTTAATTCAAATGGGTTTCCAGATGTCTGTGTGTGATAACTCTCTTTTTGTTCTACACAATATGGGTGTTACAATTTACATTCTGATTTATGTGGATAACCTCATAATCACTGGCAGTGATGGAACACTCATTCGACATGTCATTACCTCTCCTTCAAGAAAATTTTCTCTTAAGTATCTTGGTTTATTACACTATTTCTTGGGCATTGAAGTACATAGGCATGTTGATGGATTGTTTCTCAGTTAATCCAATATACAAGAGCAAAGGTATTCAGTCACTTATGAGCACATCTGAGCAACTACTGGTTGACGATGGGGCACCTAAAGGTGATGGAAAACAATACATGAGTGTGCTTGGGAAGCTGCAATATCTTTTTACCCGACCTGACATCACACATTCGGTCAACAAGCTTACTCAGTTCAGCACCTCTCCATCTGTGCTTCACTGGTAGAAAGTTAAACGTATACGTCGATACCTTAAAGCAACAGCCCAATATGGTATTCGTATTTTTCCACAGCAATCAACCAATCTCTATGCCTATGCTGATGCTGATTGGGCAGGTGACATTAATGATCGTTAATCAACCTCTATTTACGTCATTTATCTAGGCAGAACGCCTATATCTTGGTGTTCTCGTAAGCAACCCAGTGTCTCCCGCTCCTCCACTGAAGCTGAGTAGCGTGCTGTTGTTTCTGCCTTGTCTGAAACAAAATGGATTACTCACTTGCTGAAAGATCTTCATGTACCGCTCCCTACTACTCCTCTAATATTGTGTGATATCTTTGGGGTCACATACATTGCCGAGAATCCGGTACATCATACCAAAATGAAGCACCCTAAGGTTGATATTCACTTTGTTCTTAACCAAGTCCGCAAGGGGTTGATCAAGGTATTGCACGTCCACTCTGCTGACCAACTTGTAGATCCACTCACAATACTATTGTCCAAGCCAGCTTTTCAGCGAATGCTTACCAAGTTAGGCGTTGTCTCTTCACACCTAACTTGAGGGGGGCGTAATAGCACATGAGAACTATACATGTTTTTCTACTGTTGTATCACTACTTGGAGTTTATGTTTGATTAGGATTCTTGAGTTATATTAGGCATCAATTATGGATTAGCCGCTGGAAATATATTCCTACATCTAGGAGTTAGTTTAGGAAAATTGGTTCAGTCCGTTTGTATATAAACTCCATTGGGAACTTATCAAATACAATATACTTTTTCCATTCAACTTCTCTGCCTTCATAATTGGATGCAGGTAAAGTTAAGGTGTTTCTTGATTTTGGTATAGTGTGAGGGGTAACTGTACCTTATCCGTTTAATAGTTCGTTTTTTCTTTCTGAGTTCAATATGAACCATGCTATAGGGACTTCTTGTCCTCCAGTGATGTACCTTCTCTTTATTTTTAAGATTGCCGTATTATTGTATTTGACTTCCTACTCTGGTCTTCTTTTGTCTAGTGCAGATCAATTATAAAATTTGCTGAGCAAAGTTTAAATCCAGAGATGAGAGCGTCGTTCTTTAGTCCAAGGCTAATGGAGGTAGCTCGTCCAAATTTCTGAGATCTTCAACATGAATAATTCTGTCATCTGTAATGCATCCTTCATAGATCAGCTGCATTCTGCCATTCTCCATCCTGTCATGTCCTTTGACAGACACTCCCATAATCTTTATGTGTTAAAGTATTATTTCTGTATAAACCCAATAAGACTGTTTTCAATAAATTATACCAACACTTAAATCCCTTTCTCTCCATATTGATTATCAAGTTCCACATTGCCCGCCCTCTCTTAATTAGGCAACAACTGGGAAAAAAAGAAGGAAAGGAAACAGGTAATTTGCATAGTAAGTTTATGCATCAACCAGGTGCTGAGCAGGAGAAAGCACTTAATTTTTTGAACTCACATGGTAGTCAACTCCCACACTAATTTCTGCACTGTTACCTTGTCTATATACTGCATTTGACTTGAAGAAGAGACAAGAGAGATTGTATGTTTCTTTTTTGTTCCTTTTTTTTTTTGGGGTGGAAGTAGATAATCAGAAGGTTCTCAACCAGGAGAGGGTGAGCAATTGACTTTATCTTAATATTTTTTATTTAATTCTTTATCATATAGCTCTTAATTGTTTTGAGGTATAATTGGCTGGCATAATATAAAAGGTAAAAGCTGATTTTACTGATGAGAAAAAAAAAACGTGTACGATACATTAATGTGAAGGGCATTTAAAGAATGATACTCCAGGTGTAATCCCTAAATATTTGTATCAGCAAAACACTTAAAAGTAGAATCCTAAATCTAGTAAACAAATAAAAGATTCCTGAAAACTAGGAAATATCTAAAAGAAAGCAGTAACAAAATGCAGTAACAGGGAGCAGTCACAATTTTACTCTTGTACGCCCCTGCAAGTTGGTGGTGACCTTGTTAAAGTTCCGTTCAAAAGAAGCCTGCGGAAGCGGCTTGGTTAGTCTGTCAGCAATTTGATCGGTAGAGTGTAAATGCTTGACTGCAAGTTCTTTGTTCTGCACCTGTTCTCGAACAAAATGAAAATCAATGGCGACACTTTTCATTCTGCTGTGAAACACAGGGTTCTGACAGGTGTAGGTGGCACTGACATTGTCACACATGATCTGCGGAATGGTAGGGAGCGAAACTTCGAAGTTCTTGACAAAGATTGACGAGCCAATTAAGTTCTGCAGCAGCAACATCTACAGCACGATATTCAGACTCTGTAGAAGAGCACGAGACTAAATACTGCTTCTTGGAGGACCACGAAATAGGAGTGCTGCCAAGATAAATCATGCAACCAGTTGTTGAGGTGCGATCAACAGGGTCTCCAGCGCAATCAGAGTCAGTATAAGCAACCAATCATGAGTCTTGCTCCTTAATACTTTAATACCATAGGAAGAAGTGTTGTTAAGGTACCTGAGCAAGCGTTTTCCGGCTTTCCAGTGTTCTGGTTGGGGGCAATGCATAAACTGTGCAAGCTTGTTTGCAGTAAAAGCAATATCCTGCCTAGTGAAAGATAGGTATTGGACCTTGCCTATGAGTTGCCGATATTTGGAGGCATCAACAGGAGAATTATTGTTCAAAGAGCCAAAAATGGTGGTAAAATACATCGCTGTAGGTACACCTTTGCTGTCCTGCATATGAACATCATGCAGGAGATTTGTAACATATTTTTGCTGAGACAACATAAGGCCATAATCAGTGTGAAGCACCTCAAATCCCAAAAATTAATGTAGTTTACCAAGATCCTTACCAGAGAAACAGTTAGACAGACAATTAATAACTTGACGAACACCAGAAATACCATTCCCCGTAATTATAATATCATCCACTTAAAGACAGTAATCCATATTATGAAGGATAAATTGGGAGGAGTCAGACTTGGAATTAGTGAAACAAACTGATAGCAGATAGTTTTTGAATTCTTTATACCAAGCCCAAGGTGCTTTCTTAAGACCGTAAATTGCCCTTTTTCAATTTACGAACACGATTAGGATAGGAAGAGTCTTCAAAGGCATGTGGTTGTCTCATATAAACCTCTTCTTTAAAATCGCCATGTAGAAATGCAATATTTACATCTAGTTGATGAATGGGCGAGATGCGTTGGGTTGCTATTGAGAGAACCACGTGCACTGTAGTTGGTATAACCACAGGGCTAAAGGTGAAAAGTCAAGGCCAGGCCGCTAAGTAAATCCCTGAGCAACTAAACAAGCGTTGTACCTGTTTACAGAACCATTAGGGTAATTTTTGGTGCGAAATAACCACTTACAGTCCACCACATTCTTCGAAGGATCATATGGAACCAACTCCCATGTTTGGTTGCGAGTGAATGCGTCAAATTCAGCTTGCATGGCAGCGTGCCATTAAGGGTGAGACTGGGCTAGATTGTGGCTCCTTGGAATAAAAAGTGTGTCAGAGGTGACATGAAACTGTGTAACCATATGATGTGTTAGGGGTTTGGATAGCTGGTTTGTGGACCTAACTTGTGAGGTTTTATGAGGAGGAACGGGGGCTAAGCCTGACTGGTTAGATGATGATGGAGAGTGGACTGTGGATTGAGTTTTACGGCGTTTATATGTAAGGAGGGGTTGGTTTATAGGTGGAGAGGTGGTTGGGGTGGATGCTGCTGGGAGAGCACTCTGTGGTGGATGTACTGAAGCAGTAGGGACATTATTATGAGAGGAAGATGTGGAACTAGGAGAAGAAATATCCAGCCTTAAAGATGGGGAAGTACCTGTCATACTAGAGAAGCCTTGTTTCGCGGCTGAGCTGGACGAGAGTGGTTGTTGAGGCAGTTGCAATGCTGACAATGAGAGATCATAAATGGAACTGAACTCTAGGTTGTGATCTTTCTGGTCGGAGTTATCTGAACAGTTTTCCCAGGATATTTTAGTAGCAACATTGTCTTTAAAATTGGGAAAAGATACTTTGAAAAGGATAATTTTCTTCAAAAAATAATACATCCCTCAATAAGTAAATTTTTTAAAAGCATAATTTTGTTCAAGAAATAATACCTCCCTCGATAAGTAAAATTTTGAAGTGAAAAGATCATAATACTCACAGTAATATTTGTTGGAAAATCCCAGATAAACACAGGGCGCAACTTTATTTTTAGCATAAGGTCGAAGCCAGGGATAACATAAACAACCGAATATTTTGATTGAGTCAAATTTGGGAGCTTCTTTGCATAAAAGTTCATATGGGCACTTGTCTGCTAATGTTCGCATAGGTAATCGGTTGATGAGGTAGATTGCTTGGTGACAAGCAAAGCTCCAAAATGAAGTTTGGTGTTGTAGTCTTGGCGGTTTCAACAACGTGCCTGTGTCTCCTTTCAACCAAAGCTACTTTGTGGTGTATAAGAGGGAGAAACTAAATTATCAATACCTTGTTTGTTAAATGTGGATAAACCTTCAAATTCAACACCAATATTTGTGTAGAAGGAAATAATTTTTGTTTGAAATTTTTGCTCGAGCAAGGATGTAAACTTTTGAATACCTCAACAACTTCCTGCTTGGACTTTAATGTGTATATCCACATATATTTTGTAAAATGATCAACAAATAAAGCATAATAACGTTTTCTATCAACAGATAACACTGGAGAAGAGTCCTATAAGTTGCTATAAATTATTTTGAGAGAGTGTTTGCTTTGTAATGAATTCTCTGAAAAAGGGAATTGATGCATTTTATTTGAGCAACATGAATTACAAACTGAGTCAGTTTTTGAATATGAAAAAAAAGAGAACTTGTGCAACAGTTTATTGAAAATGTGACATTTGGGATGTCCCTAGCGGCGATACCATAGGTGAACAGGAATGGCTACATTGCATAGCGGTACTTGTGCAGCATGGAGGCCACTCATAAAATTCTAGCCATGTTCCATAGGCGCCCCCTAATCATATCCTTCACAAGATAATAAAAAGGGTAAAAATTCAATAGATGTTCTATCGTCATAACAAAATTAGGCAGGTGCACACAAAGTATCAAGTGAGGTGAACTGATGATTCGATGCAAATGTAGTAGTGTTAACAGTGTCGGAAATTGGAATGGAATTACCATCATCCATTGAGGCCATTTTGGGATCATAGAGATAATGGAAACATTAGAGGTAATATGATGAGTGGTTCCGTACTCAACTATCCAAGGGTCCCATTGGTTATCTGGCTAGCCTAGTGGGGTCGTTCTTGGAGATGATTTTGGGATTGTGAGTGATAAATTTTAGCAGATTGACAAAAACGAGCACAGAGTTGGCACCTGAGTGCTTTGCTTGAAGGCTGTAGCTGCCATTATTGGTTCCGCCTGGGGCCTTTGTTCCTTGTTGGGTTGGGAACGACATCTTTGATTGTTAGGCACGACATTTTTGATTGTTAGGCACGACATTATTTCCTTGCTTCCTGTTGTTGCGCGAAGAAGTGGTGGTGGTTTGTTGAGCAATTGTTGCAGTTATGACAAGTGTCTTTTTAGCTTTTCCGTGTTTGAGAAACATAGTCAATCAATTTCTCATATTATTCCTCGTAAGTGACAAAAGTGTCACGTGATTAGATGGCAACAGATATTTCGGGAAACTCGAGGCCAAGATCACTCAAAATCTGTCATGACCCGATTTCTCGGATCATGATGACACGATTTCTCGGATCATGATGACACCTACTATCTCGTCAGTAGGAAAACCAACCCATAGCCCGAAGCCGAAGCGGAGAGCTACCGTCAATAATAACGGAATGCACAAGTACAATAGCAAGGTATAAAGGGAAGAGGATATAACAAAAATAGCGGAATATAATGACAGAATCAATAAACTCCCAAAATTCGATATCAGTATAATACGGCCTCTAAGTACAGATTATAGGCAAAAATTTGCTATAAGTATATCTCTGGAAGTACAAAAGAGACAGGTCCTATCCGAAGAGAGAACAGGGACAGATGGACGTCAAGCTCACCCTGTATCTCTGAAAGCAACAAAAAGTAAGCACGAATGATAATTCGTAAATCAACGTCGGACGCTAGTACTCGGATCTGCACCATGGGAACAAGTGTAGTATGAGTACAAGTCGCTGAAGCAATCCATATCCAGTAGGCTTCGAGGGCTCACTGGGCACATAACAATCATAAAATCAGTAAATAACGGAATACAAGAAAGTAAGGTCACAGATATAAATAATATAACATGAAAGCAAGCTACTCAGATAAGAAGCAAGCATACAGACAAACATGTCTTCGCTAGCTAAACATCAGTACAGGATCTCAGGCAAAAGAGAACATTCCCAGAATCCTTGCAACGATATATATAAGCAACAACAATAAGTAATCAAAGAGATGGATAAGTAGACAAGGAAAGAACTTGGTATACCCGTAACCTCAAAGTAAGAATGGAATGAATAGTCAAATGATGTCTCACACAAATATCCCACATAGCAAGGAAGTCTCATGTATACACATAATTAAGCAGTAAATACAGAAAGTAAATTAACACTACAAATTTTTTCATAAGAATGGCAGCGTACAGAAAAACCACGCTCATCCCTAGGCCTCCCATACGTACCCCTGAAGAAAACAAGTGCCGAAAAGTAAATACACACCATAAAGTAACAGGTCGTATGTATGTTATTCCTCTGGTACTCGTAGGCCCAGCAGGCAGGATTCATGGAAGGCTAATTCTAATTTCCGTATATCCCTGCTCTGTCCTATACCTCTCGTCCAGTTTTTGTAGTCCAGAGGCAAGGTCCATGGAGGTATGCCTACCATATACAATTTCTAATGTCATCATAGTCTCACATCCCCAAGACACAGAGCCTTAAAGGTCTCACAATTTGGCATCCGATGCCTCATAACAATTGTACAATCAAGCCGTAATCTCGGCAAGTCATGACGTTAAATGCCTCGATAGAGTGGTATCACCAATATCCTCCCTCAAGGGAACAAGTATCATCAAAGTCTCCGAGGCAATAAGTGTGATAAATGTTGAAAAAGCTATATTTACTGTCGTCCGATGACGGACTCAAGTTGTCACGGCCCTCCCCAGGAACCACTTGCAAAGTATTGTCCGCTTTCAGGCTTTACCACGTGGCATCCCATAGG
>JBDJHY010000014.1:8621459-8633226 GCA_039654485.1 Withania somnifera | reverse complement strand
TATAAAAGGTCCTTTCCCTTTCCGTGATCCAGAAACTTTCTTCTGATCCAGATCCAGTCGATCCCCACTACACAATCCCTCTACCACATTCATGTTTTCCCAAATACAGTAACTCAGGGGCTCACATAAGCTTCATAATTAAGTCATGTAGCCAGAAACTTGAGAAACTCAATAAGTAGAAAAGGGAAAGAAGGCATGTAGTAATTTCCAAATTTCACTCTGCAAGATAAACTAATCCTCCCACCTAAATGGGGGCAGAGAGTGAAAGATAGAGAGTAGAGAGGAAGGAAAAGTTACTGGAGATCACATGTGGAAGCAAGGACTGACAATTATCAAGTTTCAAGACAAGGGTTTTCAGATGGGTATGCAGGGCTTTGGCAGTGATTTATCCCTTAAGCAACATAAAGAACGGTAGCTGCAGTATATTTCCATACTGAAGTGGATCCGATGACACAAATCAGTAACCATGTTGACTCAGAATGTTAGCTTCGCAGAGCTGAACCACACTTAAACTTCGGTTTAGATTAAGTGGACATATTTTACTCATCCAATGTGTGGAGAGAGTCATGTGACGGGCTCGGGGTATTAGCTGGAGTGTCATGTGACAAGACACGGGTACTAGCTGAGGAAGTTTGTAATACTGAGGAGGAAGTCTGTAATATTAAGGGTGAAATCTTATGGTGGAAAAGGTTAACTTGGGAAGACTGAAACAATGTCAGAACTCTCCATATAAACTTTTCAAACCACCCTTATATTTGATTGTACATTCTACTTCAACAAAATCATAAAATAATATGCATTTTCCCCTTTTTCTCCACGTTACATTAGAAAATGGTTGGACTGGGGAGGGGAGTTTTCAGGGGGTAGCACCTGATTACCTGCCAACCTACGCCCCGGCTGAATATGGATGGTGGCATAGGAGTCGCACTTGCATATCTTGCAACTGCAATAAAAGCACCAGTAGACTGAAAATACCAGAAAGCACAAAGCAAGAAAAAATTAGCTTCAGCCCTAAATCTTGGCAAGCATAAAAATAGCCATACTCGCTGACAAGGAAAATTGTGGAAATTAAAGAGGAAGAAGTTAAAAACGGGGCAGAAGAGAGCAGGGGAGAATAGAAAGAGAGATAGCTGTAGTTGATAGGTAACCCACATAATCTGAACCAACAACCTGAGGCGTGATCATATTCAATGTGCCCTAATGTAAGCAGAGAGTACTATAATAAAGCAAAGGACCAACAAAAAAAAGAAATGCAGACCTAAAATAAATAATAAGCATGCTAGCGTATACGATAAACTAAAGCAAAAAGCACCCATCTCATCCATCCTTTAGTTTGGGGGACTTGAGTCAACAAGGGAGCAAAGTGGGAAACTACCAGTATTGACAATTGAGAAGAGGGAGAGGGCGAGCAAGAAATACAGGTTACCGCACCACAAAAATGCTTGTATCAGACAGTAATTCACAATATTCAGTTTATCGAAGTTCTGATGGGTGACAAACCTCTACAAGAGCAACAAATGTAGCCATCATCATAGCAAATGCTTCACCAGCATCAAATGAAGGTGCTCCCCATTGGAAAGGGTATGGAACTCTAATCCTGCAGATAATCAGAAGAAAATAATGAGAAGAAAACCACTAAATATTCATATTTAAGATGGAGTTTGGATATTCTACAGATTTACTATCTGAAAGAAATTTTATGTTTTGGACGAAGTTGCCAAAATTTTGTTTCAAACTAAGTTGCTCGGACTCTTCAATTTTGGTGCTGCACCTGTGTCAACGCGATATGGGTATGGGTGTGGATGAGGGATCCGTAACCGATATGGTCAACCGATTTTGGATAATTTGACCAAAGTTGATGGAATAATTCTGGACAGATTCAGTGATTTTTTGTAATCAAAACAAGGTGAAATTGAAGAAAATGAAATACCTTGTATACAGAAACTTCTATGTCACTCCATTTTTTTTTTGGTCATCTTCCAAGATTCTCCCCTTGATCAATATTTTCTCCTCAACACATAGTATCTCATTATTTAGGTTTTATAACTCTATTTTCAGATATTTGAATTATTTTTAGACGAATCCTCATATCCATATCTAGATCCATATCCCTGAATCATAAAATATAGAATTGGACACCAATACCCAAGTCTGAGCAGCTTAAGTTTCAAAAATAAAGGTGTTTTTGATTAGATGTTTATCAAAACAAACGCTAAATTGCAACTCATCATTTTGTGCAAATTTGAATTGTACCTCTAACAATTACGTCCAACAAATTATGTAAATATTACAGTAATTCAATAAAGTACGATGTATTAGATCAATGAATTAGTACATAGAAACATAATAAGAAAGAAAGCCAAGAAAAAAAAAACAATGAAAAAATGAAATAGCAAAACATGAACGGAATTAGTTAAAATTAAAGCAAGAGAAAAGGAAGGGGAAACTAATACTCCTTCTATCCCAATCCCAAACTATTGGATGCATGTAAGTCTACATAGCTCCATGTATATGTTCTTAGGAGCTAGAACGAATCAAAAGTCCATTCAACACAAGTTTCACAACTTTCAAGACATCACAATAATTATCAACTTTGAAAGTTTGTTCTGGTCGTTTCTCTATTAAACTACTTTTTCCACCTTCGCTTTAATATTTTCTTCCACTATTACTAATAATATATACAAGTCAACTTAACGTCTACAACTTCATGTGTGATCAAATATTGTTATATCTAATGTAACGGTGCAGTATAGCTTGTTTAGATAATCAGGAGAAAGGCAGGCCAAAGTGAAAAGGTTTTTTTAAGAAAAAAGGAGGGTTCAGCAGGAAGACAAGCTAAACTTTTTTCTTTCTTGTTCAGTTTTCATTATCTTCACTTTTTGTAAGTTACACTTTGGTCTTCGAGAAACAAAAGTTGTTCTCCTCCCAAAATGTTGCTCTTCTTTTATTTACTTTTCTAGTGAGATATTTTGAAAATGTGCTCAACCCAACAGTCACCCAGTTATGTTGGAACTAAAAGCATCATTCTGACACACTTATGGAGAAACTAGTAGGAAGCTGATGAATACAGACACTTAAAAGAAAACTACTAAACAAAGTGGAAACCTCTGTTAAACAAAACTACTAAACAAAGTGGTAAGCTTTGCTTTGGAATAATTGCATCATGTGCCATGACAATTGGCAGATTAGTCAAAACTGGAATAATGAAGTGGAGAAGAGAAGAAATCCTTTTGGGGCGCAATAATATCAATTATTCAACTATCCCTCGATTTTAATTAGTTGGAGTTGGCCAACTGAACTCTCTGCATAGTTAGGGCCCCTTTGGACATACGGTATTGAAATCATGATTTCAAATCGTTTGATATGAAGTTAAGTTTTGTTTAGACATGCAATTTGGATTTTTTAATATGCATTTTTATTACTGATAAACATGTCAATGTCACAAATTGTGAAAACTCTTAAAGTCTTCCCAATTCTTATGGTCATCAAATGAGTAAACCATAGTTCATAAGGATATCATAATTTCACAAGACACTGCATTGATAATTCACATACCTCCATGTTCCTTTTATAAATAAAAGTTTGTAGTTACAAACTTTCAGGTATACATAATTTCTAAAAATCCAATAGTCAAAAATAAATAGTAACTAGTTATTCTTTAATATAATTTTTTTACATGGCATGAACAATCTCTTCACCCCGAGTATGAGTCTTTCTTTTTTACAAAATTTAAAAATAATGATTCTTTTTACAAAATATAAACTTATGGATCAAATTTTGTATTTAAAAAAGTTGAACTAATGATTGGAAATCCCAAATCATGGTTGTTTGAGAATTTGGAATTTGTATCATGATTTGAAATTGCACTTCCAAACACTGATTTCCTCTCATAGTGTCCAAATGCTAGCTTAAGCTTTTTCTGCTGAATATTAACCAACCAGAACCCACTAATTTATCCAAGCTTGGCATTGACTATGCTTCATCAAGATAGAGTCTGGTCCAAGCGTTATAACAACAAAAATAATAGGTTTTACCATTTCCAAAGTGTAGACTTCAGAAAGAAGCAATCCATGCAGTCTTAAATACGACAATCGGACTGCAGATTTTCAGAAACCTATCAGGACTATTTTACCTTTGTACATTTTTCACCACAGTATATCCATTATTATTCGATGTGCAAGAACTAATGCCAATTAATGTCCACAAGCATTCCTCCATTGTGCCTGGAGGTTATGAAAGAAATGGCACAAAAATATCCCCTGGAGAATAGTAAAAGAAGATCACTTACCAGGGAGAGGCACCAACAAGTCCAGCCCGATCAGTTCTGCAGCTTATTTGGGTCTTTAGTGGCTTCCCATTATAAGCCCCACCCACGGTAAGAATGTAGGCATAAATCCATACGATTGACACCGTGAAAAGAACAGCAAAGCGATCAAAGATATGCTTCCCTGGGCGTATCAGATGGGCCAAATACTGCAATAACCATCAACTTAACTTTGTAAGTTTCATGTCCGATGATGCCTTTCAGCTGAAACAATGTTCAAAAGGAAACTTTGATTTCCTAAATAGCATCCCACCTGAGAGAAGATTACCAAAAGGACCAACTGTGGCAACCCAACTTCCACACATTTAGCAACCTAAACAGAGAAAATGTTTTTTCACTTCAACAGCAAATCATGGAATGAGTCCAAGAACACCCAAACAGAAAATATGTACAATGATGTAAGATCGATACTTCAGAATCAGTGTACTGAGCTTCTATACTTACCCCAGGAAAACCAAACTCATAAAGCCCAAACCCAACAAGAGATACCAATGGAACAGCTGAAAGTGGGGTCAGAAACCTATGAATCCAGAGAATATAAAATGTTAAGAAGAGCAATTTCCACAGTCTCTATATGAAGCCTTTGACATGAACATGCAGAAAATAAACCACAAAGAATAATCTTTGGAACTCTAGCTTACACTTGAATAGAGGAATACTCTGCAAAGTGTAGCAGATTATATCACTTCATCAAAATGATGGATGAAGGAGAAGGTTCTACACAAAAATTATGACCAAGGTGCATAGAGAAGCACAACTTGAAGCATGAATTATGCTATAGATAATGAATAATTTACGGGGGCATGCATATGCATTGTGACATTAACAAACCTTACAACGTTGCGCCAGAGACCACTGAAACCCAGGACAATCTGAAGCGTTGAAGCAACAATAAGTGCACCTTGGGTGGCTCGCATTATCTTCTTGAATCTCTGATGAGTCAAAGGAGATGTTTATAATCAATAAGGACCGAATTCTCTAACATGCAATGGATGAGTCTCATAATGTCAACACTATGTCTCTACATATCTTCCCACCCATTAGAGAATTAAAGAAATATACACCAATATGAATCATAAAAAGAAAAAATAAGCAGTTTGTTTAAAATTGCTAAATGCAAGCAACATAATAGATGCTATTATTTTTTGGCGCATAACCGTTGAGATTCAGAGCCTATTCATGCAGAAGCGAAATACAATGTTTGAAGAGACCAACCGAAACAGGGTCTGGGTCCTCCCATCGCCCAGAAAGTATGATTGAAATTGTAGGTGCAACAAAGGTATAGGACCCGCCAATAACAGCAGGCAGCCTAGTTCCAAAGGATGTCTGCAACAAGGTGTTCAACCCAGAAACAAATAGCAATGTCTGAATAACTTTAGCTTTTTCCTCCTGCAAAAGTTCATGTAATATTCCATTTAAGTGGATAGCACTAGAGGTCAAAAATCAATCACTGGTTACGCAATTAGACAGGTTAATTGTATTGAGAAGCAGGTCAAAATTAAATTCGGTTATGTAGTTAAAAAGCTTAATTGTGTTGAGAGGACTCACATTTCCACCTCCCATTTGAGGAACCAAAGCCGTAGGAATGATAACTGTGGTACCAAGCATAACAAGGTAATGTTGAAATCCAAGAAGGATAGCCTCAGCTGCAAACAACAATTAAACAAAATCAGCATAGTACAACATCCGAAGGGGAGCTTTGGAGTAACTAATGAAAGTTGTTACCATGTGACCAGGAGGTCATGGATTCAAGCCGTGGAACAACCTCTTCCACAAATTTAAGGTAAGACTACATATAATAGACCCCAAAAAAAATGGTTGGCAATGTCTTCGACTCTTTGTTCAAGAGCAATATCGCCAAGCATAGTAATTACTTTACGGAGTATATTTTATGTCAACCACCAATATAATAGTTTCAAAAAATCAGCCTACTTGCCATGAAACTCTTGAACACATTGTGTGGATTTTCATGTAACCTGATATGAGCATGGTAAGAGGCACTTATGTAAATGTAAGAATAAAAGAAACCTTGAGATAGACAAAAGTGATTCCAATGGGGTCGTTATGTTGGTGGATCAAGATAATAATCCCGGAACATTCCATAAGATCATTTTATCCTGTATTTGGTAATGGGTATAATTTATTTCCGGGGTTATTTTATCCCACCATCTTAGTATAAATGGTGGGATAAGTTATCCAATATTGAAGGGGGATAAAATAATCCCATGGTGTATCTTTGTCTATCCCATCTCACCAACCAAATGACCCAGAGAATTGGTATGCAATGGCGGAACTAGGAATTTATCGAAGGATGCGTAACAAAAAATTTTCCGTTCTGTAAAGGGTATTCAAAATTAAATATATACTCATAATATTTAACCTCTATACTCCACATAACGTTCCGACGAAAAGTATGCACCTAACCACCCTTAGCTGAAGGTGGCTCTGTCACTGTTGGTACATGGAATATAATATGGGGTCAACTTTTTTCAAAGTTGACACAACACTGCAGCCACGCACCAATGACTTCAAACCTCTCTTTTCTTTTCTCTCAACACTTAATTTGCTTAGGCTATGAAATTAACAATACCAACACGAATTACAGGAAACTCTTTCTCAACTTTGTATTCAACCCGTACCACAGAAAAGCACACAAACGGCCTTACGGAACATAGCCAAAATAGCAAAGAATACTATCTGTCTGTGACAACCTACCCGTGCCTTTAAATAAGCCACTGCAGCCTGCCACCTGGCTGACATATGGCACAAATTTGCCAATAGTTGACAACCCCAACTGTATAAGTGTTTAAAATTCAAATTATAAAATTTAAACTCAAGTTCATCCTATCCAAATGCTGACAAAGCCAAACGACTATATTAATAACTATCAACTGCCCAACATGTGCAAGTCACATACTGTAATGACCCCATGGTCATTTATGATAAATACGCGATGTTTTATATTCTAGAGCGTTTTAGTAATTGCCGACTCATTTATGACTTGCTGGGACCGGTAGTTCGAATTTCTAGCGATTCGATTGAAAAATATCTCAAATTGCCTGTCTTAGATCCTAAAACTAAGTACTCGTTGACCAAAGTCAATTTTCCTTTAAGACGTGCTCGGAATTAAATTTCGATAGTTCCGTTAGCTCCAGAATGCCAAACAAAGTCAAGATTGACCTTAAATTTGTGTTTTGGAGGTTTCGTTTGCAATTTACGCCCATTTGTGAAATTTAGTTAAGTTTAAGGCCTAAAGTGGAGCATGAGTGGTATTTTGGTGTTCGGAGTGTCAGATTCGGAATTCTGATACTTCCGTCAGCTCCGGAATAGTGAATTTAGGATAGTAAAAGTGTTGGTGTTTCTATTGGTATGCCCGGTGTAATTTTGAGTACCTTGGTGGATTAGTGCGTTTTGGACTATCTTTGATTTGAGGGGTCATTTTTCTTAAATGACCTTGGATGGCCGTTTCAACGATTTCATTGGATCCAGAATGTCGTTTTCATGTTGTTTACAAATTTGATTTATTGAAATTGGACTCGAAAAACTCATTTTAGACCCCTCGAAGTTCGTGAGTTAAGCCGATATGAAATTGCAGACATATACCGCCCCTGCAAGGGGGGTCACACCTGCGAAGATCGCCATCGTGAGGGTGGTGTCGCGCCAGCAGACTTCGCCTCAGCGACCAAAGGTTCGCACCTACAAAGTTCGCCCCTGCGACCCCAGTCCGCCCCTACAACCCTTGAGGGCGGCCCAGCGAGATTAGCAGTGGCTTTAATAACTGCATCCCCTTTAGTTATTTCGTTTAGAAAATTAAAATCTCGACCTTTCTCCTAATTTCTAAGGCAGAAACTTGAGGAAAACCCTTTCAATCTTAAAGATAAAGTTTCCAAAAGGTTCCTTGCATCGTCTCTACTTCCGGAAAGCTCTTCTTCTTTAATTCGTAAATTTCCTGGGTTCCTTTGTTAGTGACCACCAAATGATGAAGTTGATAAAACTATGCCATAATCCGTATATTACTGAGTAATTCTTCATTTCCCAAGTATACTTTGCTTCTTGTATTATTAATACATCAAAATTCCAAAGTTCGATCCATAAAAATCGCATCTTTGACCCCGTTATAGTCAAATCTTTCCAGGTTGTTTTGGAGCCCTTCCCGCATTCGAATTGTGCTCAATTTTAGAGAACGGGTTCCTGACAACATTGCGAACCCTGTAGCGAAGTTTACTTTCAGTTTTGATGAGCAGCCCACAGGCCCGATTTTAGGCCCAACCCGGAACTTAGCATAAGTCATACCGTTAGACTCGTATTAACATATAGAATACTTTGATACAAGTTTCAGATCATTTGGAACTCGTTTGATATCAGTCGGAGTAAGATTTGTGAATTTACAGTGCTTTATCGTCGGGCGACAAGTAGGCTCCATGGGGCTATCTCTGGTCTTATAGCGTTAATAATTGTACTAAATAGCATCTGTGGGTTGAATAGCTAGGTGTATAGTGATCCTGTAACATTCTTTCGTCCGTTCCAAGTTGATATTTATATTTTGGCATCCAATTGATATGGTGCCTGAGATTTAGAAGTTGGCTAGATACCTGTGCAAGGAATAGAAAATTATTATTATATGATCACATGTTTATATATATACTTATTGATGTGTTGTGCACTCATGACACGAGAGGTTGAGCCTATGGCTCCGATGAGAGTGCATTAGGGCTGGGTCAGTATTACCACCTGAATATTGAGCCACGATGACTAGAGGCTGATTCAAGTAATAACGATGGATAATGACATAAATCAATAAATGGTAATATTCTAATAATAATATGTCATAATTTTTTCAATGTTTTAGACTCGATGTTGTGTTGAGCACCCGATAATACTATTTTCACTTGTTTTAGCCCAGACTTTACATCCGAGCACCGAAAAATATCATTTTGACTAACAGATCCTCACCCTTAAAATAAAAACAGACCCTCCTCAATCTAATACCGTCTAACTATCCCTCTTTCACTTAGTCCATCAATTTCACATATAATGAATCAAAGGCAGCACTAAACTTTATTGTTATCTAAGAAATTAAATTCTAATTCTAGCGATTGCATAAACTGCAGCAAAGACCTCTATGCGACTTAGTGCATCGGCAACTTGACTTTGCTTGCATGGTTTGTGATATGAACACGGGTACGGATGCAAACACATCAAAAGTAAGATAGATGATAGATAGGAGATTAAACAAATCATGAGTAACAATGGACAACCAAGCACTAAATAGTGTGACCTTCCATTAGATTACCAAGGGAACATCTAATCTATAAGATTATACATAAGAAGGAACAAGGATTAAGAACATTAATTATAAGAAAAATACCCTTAATTACAATGTCTTCAAACACCCAACCTATCAAGTGGACCTCTAGCGATTGATACCCAAATAAACCTCACTTATCAGACCGAAGTCAACATTAGCTTGAACCAAGCTCTCATCCTCACCAAATGAGAATTAAAAATATTCATCAACAATAATCTATGAAGAAAAACTCTAAGATACTATATATAGACTAGGTCTTAAGTCAAATACATTATTAGCCCTCAAAGTAATAAAACAAGACTAAATGCCCCTTAATTACGAGGCCCTTTTTCCAAACTAGTCCAAAACCTTTGGGATGGAAGGGGAGCGCGGCTCGTCCAAGATGGGGACGGCCAAATGGGCAGCCTGCCTATTTTTTTGCAGCAGGCTGGACAGTTCGTCCGGTGAGTTGAATGGCCCGTCTCTCTCTGGACGGCAAGTTGGACGATTCATCCAGTGTAGGACTGAAGGTTGGCCGACTCATCCAGTGGCCGTCCACTTCTTCAACAGTCCTTCCTTGCTCCAGAGCTTCCCACGCGACTATCCAAACATGATATTGATCTTGAAAAGCACCAAATAGGGCCTTCAAGGTCATCAAAGCCATCTTCGAAGCATTCATAGTTTGTAGCTCTTGGCTAATGCTTCCCTGCTTTGATTTGTCAAGTATAGCTTTGGGCCGGTTCATATCATTGCGTACCTAAACGAAGTTATGTTCAGCAAGTATCTCTTGCCACTGATCCTGCTTCAGACTCAATTTCTGTTGAGTTTTCAAGTAAGTATTGGCCATATTATTTGTCTTGATAAAAAACTTTGTTCCCAGCAAGTACACCTTCTAAGTTTGGAGACAATATAGGACTGCTACCATCTCCTTTTCATGTGCAGAATACCTTTGCTCCGTATGATCTAATTTTGTTCTTTCAAATGCGATTGGATAACCTTCTTGAACCAACACTACTGACTACATAATCAAAAGCATCGGTGTGCACTTCAAATGGCAAGTCAAAATCAAGTAGCCTTAAAATTGGTTCAGAACCAATGACCTTCTTTGATGACTTGAATGCCTTGTCCCTTGCTTCTAACGAAACCCACTTAACATTCTTTTTCAGCAAATTAGTCAATAGGGCAGCCTTCTTTGAATAACAACAACGAACTTTCGGTAATAATTTGCTAGTCCCAAAAATGATCTCAATTCTTTGCCACCAGTTGGTGCTTGCCAATCAACAATAATTTGGACCTTCTTAGGATCCAACCAGATTTTCACTAACCAAGTGAAATAGAAATTTGATCTCATGTCTAGCAAACTCGCATTTCTCCATGTCGACATAGAGTTGATATTCTCTAAGTCTTTGCAGCACCTTTCTCAAATGCAGTGAATGATCTTCTAAGTTGCTATCATAAACGACTATGTCATCTAAGTAAATACAAAGTTATCAAGGTACTCATAAAGAACATAATTCATTAATTTACACAAAGTAGTCGGGGCATTAGTCAGCCCAAACGACATTACAAGGAATTCATAGCGACCATATCTGGTAACATAAGTGGTCTTCGGGTCATCACCTCAGCTATGCGAACCTGCCATCAAACCTTAAATCTACTTTAGAAAACAAACTATCTGTAAACAACCTATCCATCAAATCTTAAACCAGCGGCATCGGGTACTTGCTCTTCACAGTCACCTTGTTCCATGCACGGTAGTCAACACATATTCGCAGACTCCCATCTTGTTTCTTTTGGAACAGAATTGGTGCACCATAAGGGACCTTTAAAGGATGAATCAGTCCTGACTCAAGCAACTCAAACAACTGCTTCCTCAATTCTACTAACTGCAATAGCAGCAGGAATTAGTTCAATCATGTGATCAATTTTCCCCCTTCAAGGCAACTCTTTAGGCAATTTTGGTGGTCTCACATCCTTAAATTCTTTTAGTAACTTAGCAACACAATTTGAAACTTCAACCTTCATATCAAGTTTTAATTCAACCATAGCAGCAAGGTAAGTTGTTTTACCCTTCTTCAAGCCTTTCTCAAAAATAGTGGCCGACAGCATAAAAGCAACTCCGGTGTTTTTCTTCTTTCCCTCTTGTTTTTTTTTTT
>JBDJHY010000014.1:8610060-8621359 GCA_039654485.1 Withania somnifera | reverse complement strand
GCAACTCCGGTTTTTTTCTTCTTTCCCTCTTAAAAGGATGAATATCTTTCTCCCACATAAACATCAAACCATCCAAGTAAGGAATCGGAGCAACCTTGAATTTCCTTAAAGTCAATTCCAAGCAGGAGATTGAAATCATCAAGCGGCACCACAACCAAATTATGTGTTCCAATAAAGTGACCTATGGTTAGTGGGACACCTAACACCATGCCATAGCCTAGTTGCGCTGCAGAATTTATAGCCTTCATTCTTGTTACACAATCAATCACCTTCAAACCATACTCCTTCACGATTTTTAAGGCACCAAAATATGATTTGCCCAGTATCAACCATGGTGATCACACTTTTGTCCCCAATCTTCATGTCAATGTACATCAAAGAACCATAGACATCCGATAGATCATTCGCCGATTCAGCAGTATTTATGTAGGTAACTTGTCCAGCAGCAACATCTCTTTTATATTCACCACATCCACGCTAAATAATGTGTTTAGTAAATGCTGTGGAGCCACATGTGTAGCAATTTTCTATCCTTTAGACTGCCTCTCCTCCTCAGTAAGAAGAGCACTGATTTTCCCTTGTTTAAGACAGTTTCTCAACTGATGCCCTGGTTTGCGGCAAGTCCTGCAGCACCTATCTTTCCATTGTCTTTGTCATTTCCTTCCTTCCTGCAGTTATCCTTCTTCTAGTCTTTGATGTTCTCTTTTTTCTTAGTCTTAGAAGATTGATTAGGATGGGGGACAACACTGGCTGAACGAAAATCAATAAAGGCATCTACCGCTGCAATTGCACTAAGCAAATCTTACACTTTCTGTCGCAGTTTGTTTTGTGCCCAGCCTAGCATTCCAAAAATGAAGTTGTGCAACTTATCTTCATCAAACAGTGCCTTAGCCACGCCCTACCAAGATCTTGTCATGCCATGCACACATTGGCAGATTGGCTTCAAGTAAACTTAATCCGAGTTGAAGTCATTGGGTCATGGCTAGGTTCATCATGTAAATCCCTAGCCATGCCCAAGTGGTCCGAACCATCACGTTAGGGTTTTAACAAAATGGGATAAACCCAGCATATTCCACAAGTTGGGATGTCCCGTGAAGTTATTTTATCTCGCCTCCTATCCCGAGACTAGCTAATACCTCAAACCAAGTATGGGATAAAGTTAATCCCAAAATTTTTTCCGAGATTATTATCCTTCATCTCACATGCCAGATGATCATGCAGAACTTTAATCAGACATGGAACTATTTTTTACCAAAACTATAAGAAAAGAAGGGAGAGCACATAGGTGTTTCCATATTAGAAAACCTTCTAGATCTCAAAGAATCGACAAAGCCAGTAGTACCAAACAATTTGTCCATGATTTTGACAGTATATTTGAAGGAAAGAAGATGAGAAACCTTGAAACTAAAGCAATTGACGCACTAAAATACCAATCAATCGAAAATTCACAGCGTGGAGTTGGTTCAGGATAAAAATACCAATCAATCAGAAATTAGTTAGCTCAGCACTATGAATTCTCTATATCAAGTTTCACTGTTTAATTAGCTTTAGTGCAACCCTCAAGTGAGAGCGGCTACTCTTAACACTTAAGCGGAGTTAAAGGAAAAGAATTTAACACTCCAATCAAACCTCAAACAGTAGCAGAAAAAAATATATACATAGACTTACGCCATGGGGGAGGACTAGTAATACAATAGGAGACATTGGGAAGCTGATCTTTTGTTGGATGTGGTGCTGGGTCATCTGACTTTGCTGCTGGAGCTGCTCCTCCACCTGCCATTTCTCCCTCTACAAACTCAAGGAATTCTCAAGTGTACCAGAACACGTACAGCAAAAACTCCAAAACTTTTATTCTGTAGAGAAGCTCAATCAAATAATGATAATAAATACAACACCCAAGAATGACGAAATTGAAACAACAAACCACATGTCACTATACCATATACCTACTAACTTTATACCAACTATATTAAAAAACAAACAAAAAAGAAAATCTACTGTTACCGGGTAGTGCTTGCCAGTGTATAAAGGATTAAAGTGTAAACAAAAATGGTAATTATAACCAAAAAAAAAAAAATTCATTTGTTTGTACTATTATTTCTTTTTCATTTTTTAATTTTGATTTTTAAATAATATATTCAATATCACATTTTTTTTATTTTTCTGTATGATATATTTGATATTATAATATTAAAATTATTTTAGTATTTTTCTACATATTTTAATTTAAATTCAGAAAATTTGAAAAAGTAATTTAAAAAAAAAATTAATTAAAATTGAATAAACAAATTAAAGTAAAGCTTTTCCAACATGTTAAATCAGAGACCCCACAAAATAAAAAAAGTAACTTTATAGAGGATGCGATTATGCTGTTGCCCAAAGCCAAAAGAGAGAGAAAGAAAAAGGAGTCTAGAAACAGCACATGAGTAGAAAAGGATGAGAATAAAGAGACTAAAGATTGAACACCTCCCCTTTTCTCTCTCTCTTAATAAAAGAAGGAAAAGATGAAGAATATAAAAAGAAAAATTGTAGAATCTTTGATCAGACACATTAATTAATGAAACATTCTTTAGTTCAACATTACATACCGCTCTTAAGGTGGTTAGTATGTCAAATAAGAATTACCTAATTAATAAAATAACCTTTTCTTATTGTTGTTTCCTACTTTCCTCCCCGTCTTGGTTAGTTTCACATCTATAATGGCCAAAAGAGAAAATGCATAAATACCTTATTTAAACTTTAAATTCTAGATTAGATGTTTTCTCAGTCTGTGTGTGTGCGCGCGCCTCTCACCCCCAAATTAAATAATATAATATTATTTTTTCAACTCTTTATGTATAAGATCAAGTAAAACCTTGACCCAATTACATTTTAATCCATTTCAGTCTTCCCTTTCTTTTATTTGATGATCGTGATGTCCGAGCCAAATTTTACACACCTCGATGAAAAAAAATACCTGATATTTTTTTGTCTTTATTACGATTTAAACCTAATATTCTTGACCTCATGGTTCTTTAGTCGACTACTAGATCATACCCTTGGTTGCTTCTCCCCTTTCTTTTCTTTCTCCAATGAATTCCACTGCTAAGGAAATTGCACATCCCATGGCGTATTCAACAGGAAGGATTACTTTCATTAATGTCCAGAATCTCTCCGATCTCCTTCACCCATTTTATTTTTCGTTATCGTTGTAATGATATCTCAATTCAAAAAATATTTTCACTTTGGATCTGCATTAGTGTTTCTTTCTTCTGATTTATAGATTTCTCATATGTGGAAGTAGTAATGGTGCTGCAACAGGCGTCAATTACATGAAGTCGAGTTGATAGGTTTGACGTTATCAGATTCATTAGTATCGTCTCCGATGAATCCTTTTTTTTTTTTTTTTTTTTTTTTTTTTTGCTTCAAATTTCTGGGGATAGCTAGTTGTGGTCTTTTGGGCAACTTTGAAGACTTCAATTTGTACATGGAAAATATAAATATGTATAAAATATTTTGATATTTGATAGAAGATTAAATGTGTAATCGAATAAGAAACTTATTGCAATAACTGAAATTTTAATTTTTTGTTATACTTGTTCTAGCAGTCAAATCTTTCATCTTGGTTTTTATTAATAAAGAATCTGTCCAACTTTCAAATTTAATTTTGCTAACTAACTTGTTAATTATTTGATTACTTATTAGACAATTTTTTTTCTTTTATCATTAGGTTTGATTCAGATATTTCTTAAAATTTAAATAATTCAGTTAAAATTTACTTTTTAAAATTCAGATAAAAAGATAGAAGCCTTTGGCATTCCCTCCTATCTTAATTAATTTATTATTTGTTCAAATGAAGGAGGAAGTCGAGTTCAATAAAAATCATCAATTATTATGGACAATTTGTACCCTCTATTCCAGTTCTAATGTATAAATAGTAAGTAATAATTTCAAAAGGAAAGAACATGGGAATGCACCAAAAGAGGAGACAATTTGACAAAAGAAACAAAAGACACCAAAAAGCATTTTATCCTTCCTGCTTTTTTTCATCTAGCATAGGAAGTTTCCACCTTTGGCTCCGTTTGTCTTTTTCCTTTAATCTTAAATCATTAAAGTATTTTAATTTTAATCTATATTCACTATTAAGGTGTTAACTGTAAATTTAAATACCAAAGCTGAAAACTACGTACTTCCTCAATATCTTAATATGTATTTAATGTTATTTAAAACTTAATCATATATAAGAATTAAATGCAATAATTTAGCATTATATAATATTAAATTTACTTAAGTTACGAGGCAATAGTAACTAGGGATGCTGATTATTCAGTTTGAGTCGGTCTCTCGGGAAGATAACTAGTCGAAAAGATTTCTCTCTCTAGCTTGGCTCTCGGCGTAAGGTAACTTACGCCGGTTGCGTATAGTCATGGCTAAGGGAAGAGGGTGAACTTGCAAACAACAGCTATTAACGGTCGAAAGCTTTGTATGTGGGTCGACTTATAGCAGAAACACAAGAACATGAAAACGAACAAGTGGTGGTAACGGTGTTGGGACCCTAATTTCAACCTAGTACTTCGCACCTTGGGAGAATCTCTTCTCTAAAAATCTCTCTGCTTCGTATATACCTCCTGAGATAATTGATGGTAATATTGTGATAAAATTGAATGAAGACAAAGTAGCTGCTGAAACAGAAGTAGAAATGTGCATTGATGACATATATCATTAGGGAGGTTATACTTATATGACGCGGCATGTATCCCAAAAATGGGCAAATATTGTTGAACCATAGCTTTACTTGGATTTGGATTGGTATTTGGCAAATGATCAATTGAGAAATTATTTTTTTTTCAAGCAAAATTTATTTAAAATTAATTATTTAATAATTATATGATCCAAAAATTGAATCAACGACTTTTTTCTAGACATGAGGCCACATGTGGCATATGCGAGTCGCATATGCATCGCATGCTGAAGAGATGCATCCATTCCAGTTTTTCCCGGGCAGTATATAGGTATATACGGGTCGCATACACCAGACAGAAACTTTAAGCTTTCACTAATTGAAAAATGTGAAGCATATGTGGCTGTATATGGCCATATGCTCTCTTTATATGTTGCAACGAGCCCAAACCGATGCAACTTTTTGTCTGAAAAGTTGTAAATTTCCAAAATAATTGCTTCACTTCTAAAGTAGTGTTTTTAGGCTATAAATATCTTATTCTTCCTCAAATATGGAGTACGAAATAACTCTCATTCTTCTACTTTATTACTTCAAAATCTAGTGTGGTTTATTATGTCGAGTGAGTTCACAGTTCGAAAAAATTTGAGGTATATTTTATCTTGAGAGAATATATTCCATAACCACAGATACTTGAGGAGAATAACTTCCTTAAGTACACACTGTGAATTTAGTGGACTTGATCTTCTTCTTGTTGTTTACTATTTTCTGAAATAGTTTAACTTTCAAGTTTATTTGATGTATGTGAAAAATTATACACAACCAGACATAGCATATAGTATTAACAAATTGAACCGGTACTCGAGTAATCCCAATCAAACTCATTAGATGACAATGAAAAGAGTTTTGAGATATTTTAAATATACTCAGAAATATGATTTGCATTATGAAAAGTATCCTACGGTACTCGAAGGATATAGTGATGCAAATTTGATTACCGGATTATTTGAAGTTAAGTCTGCAAGTGGATATATATTTACTGTTGATTAAGGAACTATGTTCGGAAATTATCCAAACAAACATGTATATCTCGCTCTACAATAGAATCTGAATTCATAGCTTTAGGTAAGGTCATTGAAGAAGTTGAGTGGCTCCGGAATTTCTTGGAAGATATTCCTTTTTGTCTCAAACCGCTGGCACATGTATGCACAAACTGTGATAGTCCACTAGCAATTGGAAGGGTCGGAAGCACTATGTGTAATGGTAAATCTCATAACATAAGATGAAAACATAATACCATTAGACAATTACTCTCTAGTGGAATTATCACAATTGACTATATAAAGTAAAATGATAATGTATCGGATCCAGTTACAAAAGGCCTAACTAGAGAGGAAATTGAAAGATCATCAAGGAGAACGCGTTTAAGGCCCAGAACAAGTCATTATGGTGGTAACTCTACTTAGCAGGCTAGAGATCACAAGAACTAGGTTCAGGAAGATCAAACAAAGTAATTTATGATGGTTCAACATTATCAAGTAACTCAATCCATTTTCATAATGAAGACAATGTTTAGGAACAAGGATAAAGCTTTAAGAATTTAAGCTTTTTAATGGTTTTTAAGTTTGGCAAATATGAATAAATAGTTTATCTATAAGATTAAACGTTTAGGAATCAACTATGTGAGTGTGGAGTGTAAGATGCTTCAAGGAGAATGAAAGTAAATGTTGATTCTCTATGCACTCACAAAATCAGAAGTGTTCATGGATGAAAAAGAATAAAATCCTGATAACCAGAGATAGATAATCACTAGTTATATGACTTGTATTATTTAGTTGTATAATAAAGTTTAAAGGTTCAAAGATATCACATTTATCGATTGGTCGAGTGCATCCGATATAAATTCTCTACAAAAATTTTAATGAGAGACCTACTTATCTAGATTCGATTAGTATTTTCTTGTAAATCACACTCATGTCCATATATTATTTTTTCTTATAGCCATTTTTCATTCATGTGCTAAATTGTTGGATTTTTCATCTACAAAATAAAAATAAAAGTGAATGAAAATGAAGAAAAAAAAAGTGGAGGGAAAATGAAATGTGAAATTTCTCTTACTTTATGTAAGATGCATTTCTCCAATATTGGTGGGAGAAGTAACATTTTTGTGCTTATATTGACTTTTACTTATTATATCTAATACTAAGCTAAGAAGAAGTGGTGCATCGCATCATCATCGTTGCAGCTCGCTCGTCTCAACTTTAGCTTCAGATTTGAATTTGTATTTTTCAAATGAAAGATCGAGAGATTATATTTTTGGATAAAGTTTATTTAATAATCGATTATTTATTCATATGAGATCGCATAAGGCATATGCGGGCCGCATAAGGCATATGCGGGCCGCATATACATTCCATGTTGAAAAGATACCAAGTGTCTGTTATCATATGTGGAGGACATATACGGCCGCATATGTTTCACATACACCAGACAGAAACTTCAAACTTTCATTGATTGAAAAATACAGAGCATATGTAGCTGCATATTGCCATATGCAGTCCTCATATGGCCATACATGGTCCTCATGTGTCGCGAAGAGTCCAAACCAATACAACTTTTCATGTGAAAAAGTTGCAATTTTTCGTAACCATTGCTTCTTCTTTGATGTTGTATTTCTAGGCTATAAATATCCGATTCTTCATCAGATATAGACAGCAAAATAACTTTCATTTTCCACCTTTATTATTTCAAAATGTAGTGTGGTTTACTCCATTGAGTTAGTTTTCTATTCAAAAGAATTTGAGGTACTATTGTTCTTCGAAGTAGAACATTTATCCTAGGAGAATATATTTCATAACCGTAGATGCTTGAGAGGAATAATTTTCTTAAAAATACACTATTAATTCAGTGGACTTGATCTTCTTCTTGTTGTTTATTATTTACTTAAATAGTTTAGGTTTGAAGTTTGTTTGCTGTCATTGCTTTGTAAATACAAATTTATACCATAAATAACAATCTTAAGGAAATTAATATAATTGTTATATTTGTATTTTGGATTCTGGAGTTTAAAGCCTTTTGATTTTATACTCCGTTTGAACTTATATTCTGATTCGAAGAATATAAAACTTTATTAGAATATTCAAGTTCATTTATTTGGTAATTTGAAGAATATAAAATTTTCATTGTTAACTTAAGAATCAATTTATTCTTTCAGTTTGTAGAATATAAAAACTTCACCGATTGAATAAGTTTGGTTATTCAGTTTGAAGAATATAAAAAGTTGCTTAATAGTTGGTGTATTCGATTTGAAGAATATAAAAACTTCACTGAGTAGTTGGTATTCAGTTGAAGAATATAAAAAACTTCACTGAATAGTTTGTGAAGTCTATTGAAGACTATAAAAACTTCACCTATTTACTATTTTGTGGTGTGTCATTTTCTGTAGCAAAAGATGAAAAATGAAATAGAATATCCTAATGTTATTTTTAGGAATTGTGTTGGCATCACACTAACAACCATAACTTCAACAAGACGTCAAAATATTGCTGCTACAATTGCACCAACGGAGAAACTAAAAAAAAAAGTCTGTTATTAACTATGTTGAAGACGCTGCTGAAAAGAAGGCTAAAGGAAACTAAAAAATTATGAGAGTTCTAACAAGAGGAAGAAGTTTTGTACCTAATAAAAATCCCAGTAAAAAGAAGTTTAAAGGCAGTTGCTACATCTGTGAAAAAATTGATCATAGACTCTGAACTATGGGGTTTCGAAGAAGGGAAAGATATATGACCAAGCAAACATGGTAGAAACTAATGAAGTTGGAAACTTATGTGCCATGCTTTCAGAACGTTACTTGGTTTCAACCCAAGGGGTTGGTTGATTGATTCCGGGTTCACCAGTCATGTTTGTATCAACAAGGATATATATGTGACCTATGCTCCTGCTGGACCCGATGAGATTATTTTTATGACTAATTTTTCTATAGTAAAGGTTGAAGGAACATGCAATATTTTCTTGAAGATGAAACATCTCAAGGTGATGACTCTAAAAAATATCCTTTATGTTTTAAAATTTCATAAGAACTTGGTCTCAACTTCACTTCTAACCATGAATGGGTTAAAGTGTGTTTATTTTTTATAAGATTGTAATTAGTAAAAATGAAGTGTATGTAGAAAAAATTACCTAAATGAGGTCCTTTTCAAATTGAATGAACTAGCCTCAACTTTCTTAGCCATAAAAATAAATAAATTTTTAGCTTCTTCTTTGATTAAGTCACATAATTTATGGCATGTTCGTTTGGGACATATCAAGTATAAAACCTTGTAAAAACTGATAAGTTTAGAAGTATTGTCTAAGTGTTAGTGTAGTAAATCACAATTTCAAGTATGTGTTGAATCTAAGTTTGTTAAGCATCCTTATAAAAGGAATTTAAATCCTTTAGACTTAGTTCACACAGATATGTGTGATATGAAGTTAACACCATCTCATGGTGGGAAGAAGTATTTCATAAATTTTATTGATAATTGCACTCGATATTGCTATGTTTATTTACTAAACAATAAGAATGAACCAATTGAAGACTTTAAGCAATACAAAACTGAAGTTGAAAATTAGTTGAGCAAGAAGATAAAGGCCATAAGAAGTGATAGAGGTAGGGAGTATGAATCTCCTTTTGCAGAAATATGTTTAAAAATGGAATTATCCATCAAACTACCGTCTCGTACTCACATCAATAAATGGAATTATAGAAAGGAAAAACTGAACATTGAAAGAAATGATGACTTCCTTATTAATAAGTTTCGGTTTACTGCAAATCTTGTTGAGGGGGGAAACTATCCTTACAGCTAACACAATATTCAACAGAGTACCCCACAATAAAACACAATCTATTCCATATGATAAATAGAAAGGAAGAAAACCCAATATAAAATTATCAAAGTGCAAGGGTACTTAACCAAAGTTCAAGTTCGTCTACCTTAAAGGGTGAAAACTTGACCAAAGACTGTAGATTGTGTTTTTATCGGATATGCTAAAAATAGTAAAGGATATTGAGTTTGGGTTCACAAATCCTAATATTCCGACATTCATATTAATATGGTAATTGAATCAGTTAATGTTAAAGTCTTTAACAAATTTATTCATATAAAATAGTATGTGAGTCATCTAGTAAAGAAACTAAACGACATTGGGAAGAACTAAAGAAAAATATATTTCATGAAGGAAATCCAATACATAGTAAACGTCGAAAGATATTTATTTTCTTTGAATCAGATTTTGTGACATTTATTCTTGAAAATAAGCCTCAAACGTTTAAGGAAGTCATGTCTTATGTAAACACACTATTTTGGAAAGACGTAGTCAATAGTGAGATTGAATCAATCTTAAACAACTATACTTGAGAATTGGTTGATCTTCCTCCTAAAAATAAATCTTTAGGTTCGAAATGGGTATGGAAAATAAACTCTGATGAAAATATTAACAAAGTATAAGGCAAGACTTACTGTCAAAGGTTATAGATAAAAGAAAGGTCTTGGCTATATTGACACATACATGATGAGAGTAACATCCATTCGAATGTTAGTAGCACTGGCAGCAATATTGTCATGACCCGATTTCACGGATTATGATGACACCTACTATACAACTGGTAGGAGAACCAACCCTGTAGTCCAAAGCTGAAGCGGAGGACTACTATCTCAATTGCGGAAAGCACAAATATAGTAATCATAAGGTAAACAAAATGCGGAAGTTTAAGAATCAAGTAAATACCCAAAACCTGGTATCAGTTTCAAACGAACCACTAAGTACAGAAACAAGAAATCCAAAACATGTCTAATACAACTATTTTTTCGAAATACATGGAGATTAAATATAAACGCCCAAGTCCAAAGAGAAGCAGGTAAAAGACGGATGCCAATCTCACCCTAAATCTCTGAAGTAAAATATAACCGCACGAACAACTAGCTGTTTTCACGGTCGGAAACCTGTACTCGAATCTGCACATATGCAAGTGTAGTATGAGTACCAACTGCCGAAGCAACTCGTACCCAGTGGGCTTCTAGGGCCCACTGAGCACATAACAATAATAAAAGTAGTAAATAATAGAATACAATAAAGGGGTCACAGAATTCAATAGCACAACAAGGGAAGTAAGCTACTCAAATAGGAATCAAATACAAGTAGACATGTATCGCTAGCTAATCACATAACAGGATCTTAGAAAAGGAAGACAACATACCCGGGAATCCTTGCAACAATATATGTAATTAATAATACAATAAATTAGAAGTCAAACAAAGATAGGAGTAGAACATAGACGGTATACCAGTAACATCAAGTAAAAGAGTAAATGACTATATAATAGTGAAAGGAACAAAATCCCACATAGCATGAGCAACAACTAACCAATAATAATAATTAAACCTTAAAGAATAATAAGGTAATGCAAATAAACGTTGTCAAGTCCCCTAGAAAAAAGTGCAGCGTACACCACAAGAACACTCTCACCGTAGGCCTTACATCTCAGCCAGGGTACACTGAAGAAAATAAGTGCAGAAAATAACACAATACATAAAGTAACCAGTCTTGTGTACGCATCTTCTCTGGTACCCGTAGGTCCAGTAGGCAAAACCCATGGAAGGCTAG
>JBDJHY010000014.1:8595573-8609960 GCA_039654485.1 Withania somnifera | reverse complement strand
ACTACTAGGTATAACTAGGACGGTATACTCGTAACCTCAAATAAAGGAAAGAGGAGATTAACCAATAACAATAAGTATATCACTAAGGGCATCATGATAAGGAGACCAGTAAATATAAATCTATCTTATAACTGTAAAATAGAGCAGTGATAAGTAAAAGAGAGTCTCCACGACACCCCAAATCAATGGAAAATACAAACAGGTAAAGCTCACTCGCTAGCTTCCTATACAACCAGAAGGTACAACCAAGAAAGATAAGTGCATAAAGTAAACACAACAATAAGTGCAAGTTTTATTAATACATGAGTAAGTGCCCGGGCTTCTCCAGATCTAAATCAGTACAATCGATGGGCTTCCCCAGCATGCATCAATATAATCAATGGGCTTCTTCAAGCATGCATCAATAAAATCTGTGGGCTTCCCCAAGCTATTAATATAATCAATAGGTTTCTCCAAGCATGCATCAATTTAATCAATGGGCCTCCCAAGCATGAATCAATATAAACAATGGGATTTCCCAAGTCTGATAATATCTCAAAAATAGTGGTTAAGTCATTATTATCTCATTTAACATCAAAACTAGTAAGATATCTTAAAATGCTCTCATTTAATCTCATAATAACAAAAGCGGGCCTACAAGACTGTGCAAGGTTTCAAAATCAACGACATCGAGCTCTTTGCCATAAAATAGTGAAAATAATGTAATAAAATTAGTTTTCATAATGATATGTTCAACCATAAACAATATCACAGGCAAGCCCTATGGCCCTGCACAGGCTCATATATACAACAAGTATAACCAGCCAAGTCGATGACTGAGATTCAAGGACATTCTCAATTACCTACCATCTATGTTTTAGAGTCTACCAAGACCCCTCAAGGTCGTATCATCCCGAATTCAACAACAATACATAGCCAAAAAGGCGGACTTAAAAAGCAAATAGGGTCATGGGTGTCAACTTAGAAATTCCAACCCAATGATGTTTATTTATCATAATTATTTTCCATATAGACCCAGTCTAATATCGTAAGCATAGCCTACCTATCCTCCGTAGACAGGCTCGCGAATACAGTGTAGAAGATGCCTGTACTGCTTCAAATAAGCCAAATTCGAGCAAATGAACTCCCATAATCACGTAACTAACAAAATAATAATCTAGACATTAAAAAAAATTCAACAATACCTATAAAGTTATGACAATAGCCGGGATCAAAATAGGTCCACGAGCCTGTGAACCCAAAAGCCCGAACTAAGGGTACCAAAACGTCCCCACAACATAAGGAACTCATACCCAAAATTTAAAGTTAAAATGAGCAGGAGAAAAGCTTGAAATGATGAAATAAAGTCAAGAAATACACTTGAAGATATATGGGAAAATTGAGAAATTTAAGGAAGAAAATCAATGAATTAAGGATGGAAACTTACTAAATAATGGCTATACTTTCCCATGATCAACAAAGAAAATCCAAAAGCTTCATGTTGACAATGGAGGTTTTAGGTGAAAAACATGGGGTTTTGGATGAAATTTAGGATAGTTAGAGTGGAAATCAACTAATAATCAATGGGTAATTGAAGAAATTTAGTTTCCCACTTAACCCAATGACATATGAAAATGCTCAAGAACTTCAATGGGGGTTTAAAGAGGGTTTGGATTTAAAATGATGAAGAAAATGAGAGAACTTCGTAACCCAAAATATTTATACCAGGGTGGCGGATGCCTATTAATCGGTAAAATGACTGATAAATCTGTCATTGTGGTAAAAATACCAATAAATCGGTATCTAACCGATAAAAAATGCTAATTTAAATGACAACAATTCAACTTTCTATAAAATGGGTCTCTTGGCCCAAATAGAGTCCGATACATATGAATCAAACATGCAAATTGCATGGAATGATATTATGAACTCAATGGTGCAGATGAAATTGCGGTCCGAGTTCATCTCGATGAAATATTGACTAAAGTCAATACTTTGAAAAAATCCAACTTTTCAATCAAGTGCCTAAAATGCGTCTGGTTGCTCCGAAACTCGAACGAACAACTCACTTAGCCCAAACTTGACATTACGGAGCTGATGGCATGATCAAATTTTTAAATCGAGGTTTCGATCAAAATATGACTACCCAATTCCACTTGGGTAACATAAAATTGCATAAACTCAAAATCAAAGCTCCCGGATAAAAAACAAGAGTCCACCAATATCAAAATTCATATTTCGAAGCTAAAGGAACTATTGAAATTCAATTCCGAATTTGTTTTTACAGATGTTGAGTAAGGTCAACCATTTCAAAACTAAAGGCTTTAAAATAGGGAAACAAACATAACAACTAAATAAATGACCTGAAAAATGAACTACCAGTACCAATAAGTCAAAAGAAACTCAGAGACACTTCAGGAAAGCTCTAGAATGCAAGAAAATATGAAATTGCGAAAATAACTAGAAGGGTCATTACAGATTGACAACAAAACTGTCATGTCCCAAAGTTGAAGAACTACAAGTTATAATGCATGACCTTCTTGAAGGTATGAAAAGTTTAAATATGTCTACTATTATGAATGTGAGAAATGTTGCTAACTTTAACATTATTTTGAAGGAATGGTCATAAATGAAGCATTTCATGTGGTAGCTTTTATTGAGAAGCTACCTCATTCGTGGAAAGAATTTAAGAATTACTTGAAGCACAAGAGGAAGAAAATTACCCTTGAAGACTTGATTGTCCTATTGAAAATAGTAGAGGACAACATAGATACCAAAAGAGGTCTAAAGGAAATGCTGCAATATCTAGTGCAAATCTTGTTGAAAAGGCTCCTCCAAAAGGCAAGAAGTAGAAAAAGCCTTCTAGTAAAAAAAAAGGAGCAACACAAGAAGAAAAAGTTCAAGGTCAATTGCTATAATTATGGCAAGGCTGACCATGAAGCGAAAGATTGTCGGGTCCCAAAAGAAGAACAAGAAAAAGGACTAAGCAAATATGGCTGAAGATTTAGTGATATTGATGATATTTGTGCCATGCTGTCAGAGTGCAATTTTGTTGGAAATCCAATGGATTGGTTTATAGATTCTGCGGCAACACGTCATGTGTGTGCTAATAAGGAACTCTTTGTATCGTACACTCCCATTGGACCCAATGATACCACTTATATGGCTAACTCTACTTTGGAAAAACTTGAAGGAATGGACAAGATTTTTTTAAAGATGACATTTGGAAAGGTGGTGACTCTAAATAATGTAATTTATGTTCCGGAATGCGGAAGAGCTTGGTCTTAATTTCACTACTTATTACAGATTCAAATATGTTCTTCTTTTCGATAAATTTATAGTTAGTAAAAATGAAATATATGTAAGAAAAGGTTACCAACCTGAGGGTCTTTTCAAACTCAATGTAATCTCTGTTGGTATGATGAATAAAATTTTAGCATTTTCTTAGTTGCTTGAGTCAAATAATTAATGGCATTCTCATTTGAAACATGTAAATTATAAAACCTTGAGTAAAATAATTAATTTGGAAATATTGCCTAAGTTTGAGTGTAATAAATCACAATATCAAGTGTGTACGGAGTCAAAGCTTATTAAATATCCTTATAAGTCTGTTGAAAGGAATTTAAATTCCTTAGACTTAATTCACATTGATATTTGTGATTTGAAGTCAATATCATCTCGTGGTGGGAAAAATATTTCATAACTTTCATTGATGACTGTACCCGATATTGTTATATTTATTTGCTGAGTAGTAAAGTTGAAGTAATTGAAGCATTTAAACAATATAAAACTGAAGTTGAACATAAAGATCAAAGCGATAAGAAGTGATAGAGGTAGAGAGTATAAATCTCCCTTTGCTGAGATATGTTTGGAAAATGAAATTGTCCACCAAGCAACTGCTTCATACTCACCTAAATCAAATGGAATAGCGGAAAGAAAAAACCTAAACTTTAAAAAAATTCATGAATGCATTATTGATAATTTTCGGTTTACTGCAAAGCTTGTGGGAGGAATCAATTCTTACAACTAATCGTATACTCAATAGAGTTCCCCACAGCAAGACACAATCAATTTCATATGAAAAGTGGAAAGAAAGAAACTCAACTTGAAATATTTTAATGTGTGGGTGTCTAGCTAAAGTCCAGGTGGCTACACCTAAAAGGATGAAAATAGGACCGAAAACTATGGATTGTGTCTTCATAAGATATGCTACAAATAATAAGGCATATCAAATGTTTATTCACAAATTCAAACATCCCGACATTCATGTTAATATGGTAATAGAATCAGACTATGCTGAATTTTTTAAACACATTTATATGTATAAAACTGAATGTGAATCATCAAGTAAATAATCTAATCGACCTTAGAAAGAACCCAACGAAGATGAAGTGGATGAAGAGAATCCAAGACTTAGCAAAACGTGAAAGGATGCATACTTCATTTGGATCGAATTTTACAATATTCTTGCTTGAAGATGAGCCTCGAACATTTAAAGAAGTTATGTCTTTTTCTGACTCACTATTTGGAAAGATGGTCAATAGTAGAATTGAGTCAATTTTGAGCAACTATACTTGGGAATTAGTTGATCTTTCTCCAATAAATAAACCTTTAGGTTCGAAATGGATCTTTAAAAGGAAAATGAAGTTGAAAGAACTATTTACAAGTACAAAGAAAGGCTTGTTGTCAAAGATTATAGACAAAAGCAAGGACTTGACTATTTTTACACATACTCACCAATAACAAGAATAACATCTATTTGGATGTTGATTGTACTGGTTGCAGTATATGGTCTTGAAATCCATCAAATGAATGTGAAAACTTTCTTAAATGGGGAATTGGAGGAAAAAATTTATATAGAACAACATGAGGATTTTGTGGTTCTAAGTAAATAAAGAAAGGTGCGTAAACTTGTTAAGTCACTTTATGGACTAAAACAAGCACCCGAACAATAAAATGCAAAATTTAACCAAACAATATTGGAAATGGATTTAAAATTAATGAGTTTGATAAACGTGTCTACATTAAGAACACTTCGAATCATCAATATTGTTTGTTAGTATGTTGGTGACATGTTGCTCATCAATAGAGACATTACTAACATATATCATGCAAAAAAAATGCTGACAACAAATTTGATATGAAAGGCTTAGGAGTTGCTAATGTAATCTTACGGATAAAAATTCACAAAACTCCTCAATGGTTAGCATTTTCACAATCTCGTTATATTGAAAAGTTCAAGTATTTGAATTTCAGTATTACCAAGACTCCAATGGATGTGAGCTTTGTACTTTAAAATAATGAAGGTAAAAGTAACTCACAATTGGAATATGATCAAGTTTCGAGAAACTTGATGTATACCATGAATTGTACACCACCAGATATAGCATGTGCTATTACTAAACTTAGTTCGGTTGGATGGTAAGGAAACGTGTTTTGGGTTATCTAAAGCATACTCGAAGCTACGCTTTGCATTATGACAAATATACGCAGTACTTGAGGGATGTAGTGATGCAAATTGAATCACTGGGTCTTCAGAAGTCAAATCCACAAGTTGGTATATATTTACTCTTAGTGGAGGAGTAATGCCTTGAAAAACATTCAAACAAACATGAATTACACGCACCATAATGGAATCTAAATTCATATCTTTAGATAAGATCGGTTAAGAAGCTGATTGGCTCCAGAATTTCTTGAAAGATATTATTTTCTGACCCAAGCAGTTGGCACCCGTATGCATACATTGTGATAGCCAACTGGCAATTGAAAGGGTAGGGAGCACTATGTATAACTCTAAGTCTCATCACATCCGAAGAAGACATAATATTGTTAGGCAACTAATATTTAGTGAAATTATTACTATTGATTACGTAAAGTCAAAATATAATGTATCGGGTCCACTTAAAAGCGATTTATCTAGAGAAGCAGTTGAGAGATCATCGAGGGGAATGCATCTAAGGCCCATGACAACTCAGCATTAGCAGTAACTCTACCTAGCAGACTGGAGATACCAAGAACTAGGTTCAAGGAGATCAAATAAAGTTATGTATGACGGTTTAACATTGTTAAATTACTCAATTCATTCTCATAATGAAGACAATGTTCAGAAATAATAATAAAGCTTTAAGGGGTTTAGGTTTTTTTAATTGTTTCTAAGTTTGACAGATATGAATAAATAGTTTATATATAGGATTAAACATTTAGGAATCACCTATGTGAGTGAGAAACGGAAGTCATTTTAAGGAGGATGCTAGTACATGCCTTTTCTCTACGCACTCATGAAACCAAAAGGGTTCATGGATGAAACGAACTAAACCGCGAGAACCGTAGATGGTTCAAGGTTGGTTGTGTGACTTTTATTTTTTAGATATACAATAAAGTTAGACGGTTCAAATATATCATATCTATCGATTGATCGAGTGCATCCAATATAAGTTTACTTTGGAAAGTTCAAAGAGAAACCTACTTATTAAGATGCGATCGGTCTTTGCTTGTAAATACACGTTTGACCGTATATTTTTTGAGAAATATAGACATTCCCCATTCATGTGGGTGATTATTAGGTTTTTATATATGTTCAATATTGAATATATAAAAGAAAAATGGATGAAAAATGGTGGGAATAAATTTTGGAGAGAAATAAAAATGGTGGGAGAAAGGAACGTCTTGGTTTTATATTGAATTTGTTATCTTAATGCTATTGATGAGCTAAAAAGAAGATGAACCTCGCGTCGTCGTCGTCGCTCGCTCGTTTCGGCTTCGAATTTGAATTTAGATTCGAATGATCGATCGAGAGGTTATTTTTTTGGATAAATTCATTTGCTTCGAATGGACACAACGTTTGTTCAAAAGTTTCTGGTTTCATATGCGGAGGGCATATCCTGCCGCATATCTGTCCAAAAACTCATCTCCATTTTCAAAAGATGATATGCGACCATATATGACCATATGGGCATATGCGGGCCGCATCAGAAAAATTACAACTTTTGGTGAAAAGTTGCAAATTTTCTAAACTCTTGCATCTCTTCTTAAAAGGTGTTTGTTGGCTGTAAATATCTGATTTCTCCTCAGATATTACAACTGAAATTATTATTTTCTTCTACATTTCTTACAATCAAAATCTAGTGTGGTTTGCTATCATTGAGTGGTTCGTTGCTCTACAGAATTTAAGATACCATTATTCTATAAAATTGATCATTTTATCCTGGAAGGATATATTTCGTAACCTCGACTACTTGAGGGAAATAATTTCCTTAAGGACACACTATGTATTCAGTGGATTTCATCTCTTTCTTTACTTAAAGTGTTTGAAGTTTTGCATATTGTTATTCATTTGATAATACATATTTTTTTTGTATCCCGGAATTAACACTTTGATGGTCAATTAATTTGAGGATTTTTTTCGGAAAGTCCCACTTTGAGATAAAACATTCTTGTGAAAAAGCAATTTTATTTCCAAGGGCTTGAACCCAGGATCTCCCATGTCACAATAACGATTCTCGTTGTCCATTTTATCAACATGTCCAAAAATGTGAGCACTGCAACAATCAAGGGGTCATTCTAGTTATCGAGAAATCAAAATTTGAATTATGGTATGGTGAATTTGGATTTTATTTTCGAGATAGACTTGATAATTTATTTGAATATATAGTTCATCTTGTAATATTGCGTCTTACTTTATTGTATCTTCTTACTAAACATATAGCCAGTAATTTTCCAACATTGCGAGTCAATTACTCATCTTTATATCGTTGCATTAGCATGAAGTACCACTGAACAGAAAAATTACTATATGAGGAGAATAATACTTCTATAATATCTTGCTATGGTTAAACTGACAGGTAAATCAATCATTAAGAGAGACTACAAATGTGATGGATATTTGTTTGTACTATTATTTTTTTTGTTGTTGGAAGAAGGTTACCAACTTTTTCACAACTTTGCTATTGGCATAGGTGTCCAACATAGAGCTAAATCCTCAAAAACCTTCCCACAATTCCAACTTGGTAAGGTTCATCCTCTTAAAAAGACCATCTAGCCTATTCCTCAAGTTGTGGTACAGACAAGTGACAACTACGACACTTGTCCTCTGAATTCAATGTGAAGTAATAATGCGGATATTCTTCATGTGTCCCTTTCTTTTTTGTCTCTTCTATGTTCGCGTATAAAAATTCATTTTTGTGAGTAAAGTCTTCCCTAGTATAGGCGATACTATTTTCAAAGTAAATGACGGAGTAAGGATTTTCATTAAAAGAATTTATAAATTAATTTTAATTATATAAAAATAATATAATTTTTCACCAAACACAATCCCCCTAACCCCAACGTAACTCCCCTCCAAAAAGTTCTAAAGATTTAACTAAAAATAAATAATATCTATCACTGTACTATAATTTTTAACGACGTCCTTTTTCCCCAAAAAGTGAGGGACATTGACACTTTTGGGAGGGAATGTATGGCCTCGTCTTTATTCCCCTTGCCCCAGGCCCCCAACAGGCCCACTTCCACTCTTCAATGCCTGCCGATATTGTATGGTACCACAATAAAAGTTCTCATAGCTCCAAATTCCAATCTATTAACATTTCTAGAGTATGAGAATGGTTTAATGATGGGATTTTTATATTCTATATCTGTTTATCAAATAAATAGCTAAAAAATGTATGTATTTTTATACTATAATATATAATATACATAAGTTTACATATTTTATACACAATAATACATATTCTCTGTATATATTTGCTAACTTGATGTAATTATTTTCGGCCGACTTGCACTTTAATTATTCGCAAGCCGAATTCAAGTTGCATTACAAAGTTCCAATTACTCTTTCTAATAATATTGTCCAACTAAATATTTCCTACTTTCAAAATTCAGCCAAAAAAAAGAAAAGAAAAACAAAGCAACGACGGTTACATGTAAATTTTGGCATAATATTTGAATAAAAACTTAAATTCACCATAAGATATCAAATTTAAATTTCAAGGTCTATTTTTAAAATTTTCAAATCCCCTTATGAAAATGGTGAATTCTTAATGGATATTATATATTTAAATTTCCTTAACTTTCTCGTATATTTATTTTTATATATTTCGATTTCTTTAGTAAAGATTATGACTTATTATTACGGTTCCATGATCACCACACGCTCCAAGGTTCCAACTCAATAAGGCTCAATGTCTTGGGCTCGAGTTGTTCTAGAGGCAACCACGTGCCCTATGAATTATGAAGTGAGACTTGTGAATCATTTCATATGTCCTTTTCTATAAAAAGGTGACGGACATTGACATTTTTGGATCTAAAGATGTAACAAGGCATTTTTATACCAACAGGCCTACATCTTTCCTCAATGACTGCCTAATAATAGTAATACTCCGACATCAAAATACACCAATTAATAAAGGTTCTCATAGTTCCATATTTGATCAAATTATTTTGGAAGTCAGGTTGCTAGGTTTTCAAGTGGATAGGCCATATACCTAGTGGTATATTTGAATCTAGAAATTCAGTAATTAATGCAACAAATTCCGATATATACTCCAATAGTTAGAATAATTCATAATTTACGAGTCCGTATATTAGTGGTTTTAGCACTATATAATCCAAAAAAAATTAAAATTTTATATTAGTGGTTTTAGCACTTAATTTTAATCTAATTGACCATTTTTTGAAATTAAAAAAAATGAATTTTGATTTATCTGAAATTCAATAGGTTCTTTGAAAATGACCTAGAAAAAAATTAAGTCATTCATTGATTACTTGGATTGTTTAGATGAATTGTTTGGCCATTATTTGGTAATAAGGGTTCTTTTCATGATTACAAAGATTAAATAGTAGTGAATCATTAATTTTAATTGCTGACATTAGACCTTTCTTCATATCGGATGAAATTAATATAAGTCACTATATATTTTGTTAATCTGTATTAACTTTTTTAAAATGAGTGATATATGATTGGATTCATGTAACTAGAGTTGATTTTCACTTGACTTAAACTTGATAACATTAACAAAAGAATACAAATATCATTGTTTGAAAAGAGAAATAGAAAGAATAGAAGGATACAAAAAGAATGGAGGCTAATAGTAGAATGAGAAGTCTTAAACCCTAAAACAATACAAAGAGCCTATATATAGGCTAGACTAAATTAAATAAGGAAAAGACTAAATAAAGAAAAGACTATACTACCTGCACAAAACATAATAACTATTTTAACAGAGACAACAATGAAAATTGGCAGAGTTGGGGAGTTTATTCAGTTTTAAAGATTAATAGCACTTTCGTTGGTAAATTTTAATTTTAGCCCTTGTGCTATCGAACTATAAGTAGAACTTTTAATTACTTGAAGTGTCCACTTTTGATTCCTTACTTTCGAATATTCACATACTTCTAGAATTATTAACTGTTCCGCCATTTAAATACCCATGTATTAGTTAGTCAAATATTTGATGGTATATATTTCTAAAAGTAGTTCAAATATAACCACTTTTGATTCTTTTCTTTTGAATATTCACATACTTCTAGAATTATTAACTGTTCCACCTTTTAAATACCCATGTATTAGTTAGTCAAATATTTGATGGTATATATTTCTAAAAGTAGTTCAAATATAACATATTTCCTAAGTAAACAAACAAAGAATACACCATTTAGTTAATTGAAAGTTGAATATGTTGAGTCATATATCATATGGAGAACATCAAAATTTATCAATAACTGAGGATGAAAATTTCTATTATCTTGAGTTCCCCCCCCCCCCACTTAATAGTGAAAGAAGAAGCAAGCAAGTGTTAGGGTATACTATTAATCATTCGGTTTTGATATAGTATTATTTATTGAATGATTGTTTATTTATTTATTTGAATTAATAAAGTGTTACATTATATAGATCATTTTTGTTATATATGTGTCCTCAATTTATATAGTAAACGATTTAGTGTATAGAGTTTGAGGTTATACATAGAAGATTAAATCGTTGATTCTTATAAGTTAAAGCCATAGTCACAATCGTAGATGGGAATTTGGACAAACCATTAGATTGATTGTAGCACGAAATTAAATATAATTTGTCTTGATTACAATAATGGTATAATTCTAGCTCTTTTGCTAGTACATTTTGTATGTATTAACAGGACCAAGTAGAGATAGACGTTTTGAACTGACTGATAAAAAATATTCTCTAAACTATTAAATGTACTTATAATATAATGTTATGAGCTGTATATATTTGTTATCATTTTGATTTATGAGATGGATCGATATATGTCTGGTAAGTTGGATGACAATAAATATATATTGGTGAAATAATAAGTTAGTTGGTGGAATTCATGTCTCAGTATAGAGATTGATGATACGCCTTTTATGAGAAGATTATAAGTTTTTATGTGTAAACCCAACCGGTGGATTTATGAATTCGACATATGAAATAAGTTAAGCATGATTGTAAAAAAATTAATTATTAAATTAAATTTATCATTAATTTAATTTATTAATTAGTATTTATAGTATTAACATGGGGAATTACGTAAGTGTTTAATAGGAAATTATGAAATAAAATGAAGGAGTGCAATTATAAAATTTTAGTGGAATAATTTATAATTTATTATGGTAAGAATAATTTAAATTAATTTTATTTTCAATTATTTCCATAATAAGAAGCCCTAATAAATTATTTTTGTGGTCCCTACAGTGCCTAAATTAACTAGAACTCAAAATCTTAAAATTTATGGAAAGGGGTATGTTGGCTGATTTTTCTACCTATTCGGATTGGAAAAATGTCTCTGGAAATCTAAAATAGGGTCGTCCTAACATAGAATAGACACAAATTTCTACACAATACTTTCCACCTAAGTATTGAGAGGGTTGAAGAGTGAATTTAGGATCACTGTAGAAGATCGTAGATCTAGAGCCGACTTTGCTTCAAGACCTTTGTTCACGATTCGAGAGGTAAGTCTCAATTTAGTTTCTAACATACTTTGCATGCAATGCATATTTGTTATGCTATTGATTATTCGTGTAAGAAGAAAAATCATGAAATTGCTTCTGTTGCGTAAATATATTCCAACAACAAGTACTTTTCATATGTTCACATGCCAAAATAGACAGTACAGGATGATACAGGGAACTACCCGTATGTGTATCCTTGGAGTGATTAGGACATTTACAAAAAATATAGCCCAGTGCACTAAAGGTTCCTTCTATATGCGAGTACAGAAAAGGGCCAAACAACAAGTGTCTATTTTACATAGTCTTATCTTACATTTCTGCAAGAGGTTATTTTCACGGGTTGAATCGGGGATTTTATGGTGACGTGACAACAACTTTACTAGTTACTCCAAGGTCCCGTCAGGATCGATTAGGACATATAGAAATTAAATTGTGCATTAATGGTGTTAGATGTTGCAACAAAGAAAAAGTACTGAAGGTGATATCTGGGGTCAAGAGGGTAGGAGAACCATGTCAATAATAATAGGGAAGGACAAAGAGAAGCTCATAAAAGATTGGAGACATGGAAGAATCTTTTTTGAGATTATCTTCCATATGTTCATTCAGTACCAATATAAATGAAAACTGCACCTTACAGATCTGTTGGATTAGTGTTGGAATCAAGTAGAAGTAGCATAGTATAGAGCTCAATCAAGACGGAATAATTAGACTTATCAAATAAAATAAAATTCTAGATTGCCTAATTGTGTTTTCTTTATGTGTTCAAAGGTTAATTTAATCTTAAAGAGACGAACTTGACATGAAGTATGATGTGGAATTACATCTGTTCACTTCATTTCATAAATAATACGGTTCTTACTGTGCCTCAAGCTTATTGGATGGATATTATGCGTTTAATCTAATCAAATCCTCAATAAATTAGCCAGGTGACCCTCCATACTTTCTGTTTGTCTGAAGCAATCATACAATTTGGATGTTGTTTAATCTTCAGGCACTAGTAGAAGGTCTGACTTATTGGTCATGCTTGTACAAGCAGTTTGCTAGTCTTACCAATGGTTTATTCTTTCTTTCAAAGATGAGTTGCAGCACCACATTTTTTCCTGTTTACTTGTAATGACCCTCATGGTCATTTATGATAAATATGTAATGTTTTCCATTATAGAGCATTTTAGTAATTTTCCCAAGTCATTTATGACTTGCTGGGACCGGTAGTTCGGATCCCTGGCGACTCGGTTGAGAGATATTTTAAATTCCCTATTTTAGAGCCTAAAACTAAATACTCGTACCAAAGCCAATTTTCCTTCAAGACGATCTCGGAATCAAGTTTTAATAGTTCCATTAGCTTCGAAAGGCCAAACAAAGTTGAGATTGACCTTAAGTTTGTATTTTGGAGTTTTCGTTTGCAATTTATGCTAATTTGTGGAATCTAGTTAAGTTTATGGCCTAAAGTGGAGCTTGGGGGATATTTTGGTGTTCAGAGTGTCGGATCAGAATTCTGATGCTTCCATTAACTCTGGAATGGCGAACTTAGGCTAGGTTGGAACATTCTCATTGTAATTAAGGCTTGGTAGGGGGGTCTTTTTCACTCAAACGACCTCCTATGATATTAAATGCGGAAGTATATCAAATTCAACACTTGGGATTCATCTATGGAAGAACCCAGGACATTACGAAATTAAAGAAGTGGAGAAGAACAGAAAAACTTACCAAAAGTAGGGACGATGCAAGGAACTTTTGGGAAAATTTATCTTCATAGTCGAAAGGGGTTTCCACAGGTTTATGCCTTAGTTTTTGAGATAAAAGTCATGGTTTGGGTGTTAAAAAACGGAAGAAAAGAAGGGTTGCAGCCTATTTAAAGCCTGCAAATTTCACCGGGCAGCCAAAAGGGTCGCTGGGGTGAAATTTCACTGTGGCACCCCTTGGCTTGCTAGGGCGAGGTTGTTGGTGTAAATTTCTAGTCGCTGCAGCGACTTGTGCCTGCTTCTTGCACCAGCTCAAGTTCAAAAATCTCAAGGGGTCTAGAATGAGTTTTCAGAATCCAATTTTGACAAACCTTATATGTATTTGATTGGAAAACATATTCCAGACTCAATGGACTCAACAAAAAAGTCATAGGAGGTCGTTGGAGTGAAAAAATACCCCCTACCAAGCCTTAATTACAACAAGAAAGTTTCCAACTTTTCACAAAATGGCCCAAATCAAGCACGAAGACCTTGGGAAGCATACCAAGGGTCAACCTAGCCTAAGTTAACCATAAACTTAATTAGAATCCACAAATTAGCATAAATTGCAAACGAAAACTCCAAAACACAAACTTAAGATCAATCTTGAATTTTTTTTTTGTCATTCTGGAGCTAACAAAACTATCAAAATTTAATTCCGAGGTCTTCTTGAAGGAAAGTTGACTTTGGTCAACGAGTACTTAGTTTTAGGCTCTAAAAGAGGCAATTTGAGATATTTCT
>JBDJHY010000014.1:8569782-8583317 GCA_039654485.1 Withania somnifera | reverse complement strand
AAGTAGTAGTAGTATATTTGTATGGAGAATAGTTTGGGATGCAATTGGAAGACATTGGAAGACTTTGGGGACCTAATGTGAAGGAATCCAAAGTTGGTGGACCTGATTGTCACATCAAGTCACTTTTGGGCCTAACTATAATTATTGAAAGTAGTAGTAGTATAAATACTGTGTCTTCTATGACTTGAGAGTTTACTCAAATATCAAGTGTAACTTAGCATAGCTAGTTTAGTTTATTATAGCAAAATTGGATTCCCAACCTATCAATCTCGTAGTTATGTGTCGAATAGCTAGGAGTGGTGTATCTCTTGGTTGTTCGAATACTATCCATTTTAATCAATCAACGAGTTGTTGCATTCGGATGTGTATTTGTTTGTGTCGATTTGTTGTTTGGTTTTGGATTCGAATTAGGTTGGTTGAGATTATCATGAATTGTTGATGGATTTCATCGATTCTCGATAATTCGATTGATTTGAATCGAATACACATATCTTTTGTTTCCGTGTTTAGTTCAACGATACGAATCGAGACCTCTGGGATCTCAGGCCGTATCATATCTGCCCTCTCCCATCCTTCCATCAGCATGGGACCAAGTAATTACCCCCACCAAATTAAGCTGATGGAAAGAAACCACCCAACATATTTTGCCTCTGGTAGATTTCGACGGTGGTCTCCCAGGATGAACTTGGAAATTTTCATGAGTTAGAAGGTAATCTTGTTACTTGTACATAAACTTCGATAATACCACCAAGAATACTCATGATGCCATCAAGTCAATTCCAGAAGGTATGGTAAACCTCACTCTACATGCATTATTACCCTAGAAGTCGCAATAAGCCACATAAACCCCAACCTATACAAGCAAAGAAACTTGAAGGGAACTCAGTTTTATAACAAACATATCATGACAATTAAATAGAGAAGAATAAGCTGTTCAAACAAGGTATGGCAAGAGAAGGGCAGTAATATAGAGTAGCATGGATCTTAGAATGAAATGTGTTCAGATTTATAGGAAGCAAGGGATATGAAATATCAATATGCCAAAGCAAATTGAGTACCTCTGAACGAAGATATGGAACAGATACAGTTGTAAAAACCAATCCAGCTATAATATAATATGACGGAGGTCTCCCCTTGTTGTGAGCTGGAATAAGCCTCATCTGAGTTGCAAGTTTGATGTTGAAATTTAATATCTCAGAATTACGACGAAGAACTTTAACTGCAGCGATGTCGCCGAAATATTTTTGGGATACAAGATAACTAAAACCTATACGCTCTCCATGCCGAAATGGAACTGAAAATAATCAAAGGTTATATTATGAGCTGTCAATAGAAGATAAAATCTAAAGATAATATATTTAACTTTAATAGGAGTGATAACAAATGAAGCTTATCAAAAGAGAGTCAAATAAATGTAACTATCATGCAACTCGAACAGACAAATATGTTCCTACAAATGGGTCAACATTAGAAACCATAAAAAAGATGAAATAATTCTACTTACAAATATTAGTCATCCAAAAAACAAATGTGTGGAACGGAAACACACTCCAGCACATAGGAATACAAACCAAGAAAGCTGACAAAGTTCTCCTGTAAATAACCTCATCCAATATGAAGGCCTGCTTAGCACTTAGTGGAGGGGTCTGAATTCTGAATGGTTCAGGGCCATTAAAGCATTCGTTTTCATTAACATTTAGGCCCTTATTTGGTCTGAATAAGTCTATAAGATCTTGAATAAAGTCTTAATATCATTAAAGGTACTTTTGTGTGGATAATTTTCACTAACACCACTAACCACCTCTGTTATCACTAGAGTTTTGGAAGGCGTAAGGCGACAAAACACAACAAGGGTCTGCCTCACTAAGGCGAGAGGGCAAGGCGCTCATATTTCTGAAGTGAGGCGCCAATTAATACGAAAAAATTAAAATATTTAATTGCATATATAAATAAGAAAAATATCAACAATTAGAAAATATTTCAATTCAAAAACCAGATGTAGATAGTAGAAAACGAGAGGACAAAAACAGAAGGAAGAAAAAGTTGCACAAGAAGAAGAAAGAAAAAGGAAGTGCTGGAAACAGAGGAGAGAACAAGAATCTTCTTGTCAGTGCCCAAACAGAGGGGAAAGAAGCAAGATAAAGAAGAAAGAATAAAGAAAAAGGAAGAAGAAATGTACCTTGCACGCAGCTGATGTCTGAAGACAAAGATGGAAAATCCAGTGAAACTCAATTGATTAGTCAAATGAAAAGAGGTTAGTGAAAAAATCTCTACATGTAATTACATTAAGTTTTAAAAGTTGCAGTATTTTTCCTTTTTTAAGAAAAAGGTGAAACCTCCATGCTCGCCTCGCCTCAGCGACTTCTAGTGCCTTGTCTCCCGCTTCACAGCAGAAAAGCAACACACCGACGCCTCACCTCTCGCCTAAGGTGCTAAGGCAAGTGCCTTTGATAGAACTGGTCATCACAACCACCACCATCATTACCATCGCTATGACTAACCAACTCTGTCATCAGAACTGCCACGACAGTCAACCACCATTACAGTCGCCAACCACCAGCTGTCACTACTATCAATTGTTACAACACTACCATCTCCATCATTATAATTATATCCACTGCCACATCAACGATGCCGACGCTGCTTCCATTCCTACTATCAACCACCTCCACCATCACAACTGACAACACCGCTAACTGTCACCAATGCGTCATCAACCACCACACATTCCTCACAACTAGAACAGCTGTCAACTACCACCAACACTCATCAATCACCACACATTCTTCAGCCACCATCACTATCAACCGCCACCATCACGCCAATCATTACAACACCACCACCTTCACATCACAACTATAATCACCACTATTACTAGTCACAAACACCAACTATTACCACCACCACCACTCTTATAAACGAATCTTCACCATCACCAGCAAACATAAATATTTTATTTTTTAATCAAATAATACTTCCATCTTATTAAATTTATAGATTTTTTAGAATTTAATTAATTTTGTTTGAATAAAATATTTATTATGTTTACAAATAATTATAACTCACATTTAAATGTTGAAAAACAAACTGTCTTAATTATTCTGTGTCCAAATCTAGAGACAACATCCTAATTATTCAAATGTGAATTCATATGCGAACGTCTTAATCTTAATGAAAACAGATGAAGCCTTATTCAGGTCATCAAAATGAAAGTTGTTAGCACTTAGAAGAAGAGAAAATACATAAAATCACCCATAAATTTGGAAGCAAAACTCGTTTTAGCACTTTAACTTTACGAGTATTTAAACACCCTCCTAAACAACTTTCAAGTAAATTAAGTACCACCCTAAGACTGTAATATCAGTCTCACAATGGAAAGTGTGTTACACACACTCCACATCAGTGCCACATCATTGCCACGTCAAACCGACATAACAAATTATTTTAATTTCAATTTTTTATTTTTTTGCTTTCCCCCTCTTCCATGGATACAAGAAGTTAGAACTTTAATTTTAATTTTTTCGTTGTCAAGAATATGAAATTCATTGGTTCCAACTAACTGGATCAAATTGATTAATTCTTATAGTGTGCTATAAGATGACACCTTTAGGTACGTATATATTCAAGAAGTTTTCATCACTATTTTTTGCTACTTTTCTTCTTTCATTAATCTCAATTTCAAAAGCTTTATTTTTTAAAATGGATAACGCACCATTTTCTTCCCTTTCGATTACTGCCTCCAATTTCTCCTCGTAGATTTTTTTGTAGATGTCCTAAACTGCATGCTTGAAAACTATAATGAAGATTCTTAAGACAATGTGAAATAAGTTGAGGGCTTTTGAAAAAAGGTGATGGCTGATAGGTTTTAGGGTGGTGGGTAATGTAATACGGGATACGCAGAAGCAAAACACAAAAATACGAGAAATTGAAAGAACACAAAAAAAAGATAAAGGATAGATAGATACAAATATTGATAACAAGGCAGTCAAAGGTGTATCAAACCTAAACCTCCTTGAAATGGACCTACAAGCACCAAATCTCTTAAGAAAACCACGAGGAAATCAACTACTAAGAAATCCACATTTCTACAAAGTTCAAACCAAACACTCTCTCCTAAAAAGACTCTCTCGCTCTCCTCCCCCCCCCCCTCTCTCTAAAAGAAACAAGTTCAACAAACTCAATTCATAATTCATCAAAAAGCTACTAATGAAATAAATGACTACATATTTATACTAAACTTAGGAAAAGGGGGGAAGGTTGTCTATTATAAAAATACCCTTAATGAAGTAAGGGCCTTGTTTGGCATCCAAATTCATGAAGTAGCCTTCTTTGCATGTGTAATCCCTTTTCTTCATTTCTTCAACTTCAAGTGGAGTCTCGTACTTCCACTTTAGCATGTTCTCGAGCTTCATATCTTCACTCCAAGCATCCTTCAAGCCTTCCAAGTCGTGATTTGATGACAAGTCCCAACATTCCTTAGTTTGGCTCCATTTGATAAGCTTTGATGAAGCTCAGCGTGCATCAGTGGGGGGTTGAAGAAGATGAAATGGATGGGGCAAGGGGTACTTTTATTTTTTATTATATAATACAAATAGTTAAGCACTTTTACATTATTATTATTTTATTTTATTTTATTTTTGCCACGCAGCCACTAAGGTGGCATTTATTGTGCAGGAAATCAGGGGACAAACGTTAAAAACTAGTAAGTCAACAGTAAATCCAACTGATAATCAAAATTTTGCATTAGTTGCAAGGGTTGGAAAATTTGAATGAGGCAGCATTAATGCATTTCAATATTAAAGCTTAATGCCTAAGTTACTGCAAAGAAAGGGTGGTGAGGTAAGTTAACTGTAAAGCACAAAGGAAGCAAACACAGTTAGCATTTCAACCTGTTCCATCATTGGCAATATCAACACCATCAAAGCTTAGGATTATATCAGATGGCATCAACATCATAGACTCTGGAGCAGTAGGGTCGATTCTTCTTATACGGACACCTTTCTGGTCAGGTTTCATTCCCATGGATAACCGCAGATCTGGATTTTCCATCTTCTGCCACTCAACCCCAAGGATGGGAAAACCTAGGGCAAAATGAAAATAATGAAAATATACCAAAATGACATGACCAAATGCAACATCAAACTGGTACTAAATGTATATTGTAGCTGGTCCATTTTTACGAAAGTAGTCACAACTTCAAGCTACATCACGAGAAAATAGAAGGAGCTGATTCTCATGCATCAAGATAAAGGCGTTGTTTTGTATCACATTAATATGACGCCAGTGGCTAGTAAACTAGGACATGCATTCATCTCTTTCTTATTTTTAATTGTTTCTTATAGTTAAGATACATGACTTAGCCATGTATCATTGTATCAACTTTTGCTGACACCAAAAGGATGACTCAGCCATTAATTAGCATCAAATCTGTTTTACTTTTTCATTTTTAATAAGGAAGCATCATGACCTTGTTGAATTGCAGATCAGCATATAGCCCTCATCATCTGCACACTCAGGATGAGTTCAACTTCTGACCCCACCTAAAACTAACTTCTTAAATTTACCTCCAGTACAAGACTTGTAAAAAATCTCCCATACAATAAGATCAATAATTAAGGAAATTTTTTGAAGTCTACGGTAGAATTGTGATCATAAATAAAACTGTAACCTTTGGGTTACCAAGAATCTCAGTAAATTTGAAGTCTTAAATTTGTGCAGCTCAAACACAGCCACATGCATCTTATTGAGCATTTGAAATTACTCAAAAATGCAAAGCATGCAAACTAGCAGACAACCAAAACTTGTAGCTTCTAATACTTCTTCCCCGTCACCATTAGATTTTCTCTTTTTTCAATCAAAAATAAAATTTGATTGAACACTTCCGTAGTTCTGTTACCCCTCAGCAAAGGTTTATTTCATTTTAATGATTAAAATTTCTAAACTGACGTCTGAGGAACTTTGGCTTACATAAGATGGTAACAAAGAAAATTCTAGCAAAAAAAGGGTCTAGGAACTAAGCGCATCAGAAATGTATCCCTGAGCATCTGCAAATGTCAGTAGTCAACAAAAATGTCAGCTATTTATCAGTGTCTTAGAAAGATAAATAAAGGCAAAAGATCTTTCCGAAGATAAACTGAACACCCAAATGTACAACCTTAACAGGATCCACCCTAAGAAGAGGATATTTACCTATACAATATTGTCAGTCATTTTACAGACACCATTTTAACAGCTCTAGAGGAATAAACTTCAAAGTACAAACACGAAATGATACTTTATTTGAGCAACATTAGTTGCACAATATAGGAGTAGATGTTACTACAAGACATACTCGGAAAAAAAAAGGAAGATTCATCAACTGATCTTCAATTGATAACCCAGAAGTGTGAGAAGATTAAAAGAAAACTAAAAGAACTCAGAGAATTTGACATCTAAGCAAAACAAGAAAGTCAATAGAATAAATTCAGTTAGATCATAAGCCTAGTCGGTGTACATAAGACAAGTCTGTAAGTAATTGTGTCACCCTTTACCTCTAAACTAAATTACAAATAGTGCGACGTTGACAAGTCTATACGAACAAAGGAGAACAAGGTTGCATAAAAGATCTGGTGTACCATAGTACTGAACTAAGAGTGCCCAAACGATTCAAGACTTCAAAGTGCATCATTGACAAAGAGAAATAATGTCTTCATGTGCCAAGAGTTAAGGTTCAACTATGGACAATAATTCTAAATGAGCTCGCACAAGGTTCAACCTCAAATACGTATCACTCCCAGGATACGAAGAGTTAAGGGCAAAATTACCTATCAAATTGAAGTCTTCGAGTCTAGTTTCCAACAAAACAAATCGCTCACCAATCCAACCTCAGTACAGAAAGTTATGCATGTTAAACTACAGATCCACGCAACGCTCAAATGCATGCAAGACACGTGGTACATCTAATTGTGCCTATATATAAACCCCAAAACCCGATCTTGAATCTAATTTGTCTCAATTCTCCCAATTGGAACTCACCACTAGCAAACTTAAATCCCTCCTCTGCATCCTCTATCTTTAAGGTCAATAAATTTGATTCTCAATCGAGATTATGCCAACATTGAGTACGTGATTCTAACATCGATTCCCGTCGAATTATAGTGAATTGAAGAATTCCCAGACAAGCTTCAAGTGAAAAAGCTCTGGAGATAGATTCCATTGGATTAAGGTATATAAAGCTAGGTTCCAATTAGATTAAGGTATGTAAAGCTTCCCCCTATCTTCATTTATGAGCTCCTATGAGCAGTCTACATATGTTCCACCATTAGTCACTGAATGGTGATCGAAAACCATAGTCCAAGTCTTCTTGATTGCATGAGTTGTCTTGGGACATATGGGGTTTATTCCAGGTAAAATAAGGTGCGGAGATCAGTTGTCAGCCTCGCTGAAGGTTTAAGGGTGGTCGGTAGGAAGAAAGGTTGGGTCTAGAAAAAGGTTATTGAGTTGAGAGTTTCGGGACTTAGTCACTCTTCGGATGTTTGATGAATTACTTGTATAGCTTGATTGTGATGTTGGGCCGTTAATACTAGTTTAAATATTTGACTCTCTTGTCGATCAAAAGCTTTAGAAGAAGATCAAGTCGTCATTGTAAGTCCAAAGTTGAGAATCAAGGTATGTAGTGGCTAAATCCTTTCTCCCCACTATGGCATGAACTCTCGTACATATTCACTTTGGTAAGAATTTATGAGGTCTTATATAACGAAACAATATGAGTTACAGATATTATAGGCTTCATAAATATGTTTTTTTAATCAATTTGAGGCTCTAAAAAAAATTAGCGAATGACAGTAAACCTAAGAGATGAGATGGTTGAAGTATGCGAGGGGCGTCGAAGAGTATCAATAGATGTTACAAGGGCAATAGTTGATGGAAACCAAGATACGAATGCAAAAACAACACTAACTACAATAGTAAATCAAAGTAAACTACAGGCAATCAACACTAAATCAAAGTGAAGACATCCTACTATGAGTTCAAGCGTAGCACCAATTCTATAAGATTTGGATACAAGAAAAAACAATTGATAACCTAGTTATACCAAAGTTAAGACCTCCAATCTCGAATTCAATACAAGCACCAAATCCGTAAGAGAATAGACACGATAGAAAAGACTAAGGACAAAGATTATATTAAAATCAACACCCCTAACCAACAATTCCAAAGAGCACCTAATCTATAAGGTGGACCTCAAAGGGATAGAATCACCTAAGCAACCACAACTATCAAACAAAGTTCAACAAAGGCCTGTATCGAGCACTCAAATCTCACAAGAGATAATTCAATATTCAATATAACCTGCTATGAAACCCTGAGACTATCTTTTTTATAAACAAAGGACAACTCTATATTGACAGGCATAAATACAAGAGTAAAATTAATCTCCTATGAAATCATAAGTAACCTAAAATGCTGGAAATATTCCTATCTTCTTGAGGATACTCACGTTTACACCAAAAATAGAAAAAAAAACAAACAATTCATCTTCATCTTCTGTAAAGAAGATCTCTTGTTTTCAATACATCTCTGGTTCTTTTCTAGCCAAATGGTTCACCAAATGCAAGCTGGGACAATCTTCCATCTCTCTGTGTGTGCCATTACTTGATTGATTTCCATCCTTGTTCCAACAAACTAAAACTTCTTTTGTGTTGGTCCAACTGATACCCCTAAGGTTGATTTCTGCCAGAGTTTCAATGTCTCTTTACAGTATAAGAAGAGATAATTTATTGTCTTTGCCTTGCCTTCACAAAAAGAGCATTTTGAACACAGTTGGAAACCTCTTTTCATAAGGTTATCCAGAGTAAGTGCAGCTTGTTTGGCTAGAAGCCAGGTAAAACATACCACGTTAAATGAAACCTTAGTTTGCCATATCATCCTCCATGAGCAACTACCTTAATTGTACAGCTGATCTTTGAGAAATCTTGTAGGCTGACTCAATTGAAAATCTTCCTTGTTTATCTGGAACCCAAACTAATTGATCCTCGCTGGTATTAAGGCCCTTACATTGCTCTAAAAATGTTTAGAAATTTCACCATCCTGCTCACCTCTCAATCGTACCGGGGTCGGTCTCCTAATTTGAAGTTCCATCCCTAAGTATCTCTTTATCTCTTTGACAGTGGTTTCTTTCTGTCAAGAAAGTTGGTTTTTAAAGGCCTCTATCCCACCCAGCTTTCCTCCCAAAACAAAGTTTTCCTTCCCTTCCCTATCTTGATCTTACAATAATATATCAGTTTTGCCGACAAACTCCTAATTGATCTCTATACCCCATTACCATATGGTTGTAGCTTCTTTATTGATCCACCAATTTTCCATGCCATATCTTACTTTAATAATCTCTATCCATAAGGATTGTTCTTGAGAGGCAAATCTCCACAACCATTTCATCAGAAAACTGTTATTCTGAATCTTCAAATTCCTTGTCCCCAGTCCTCCTTTCTTGTTGGAAATAACTTGATCCATTTAACCAAATGCATCTTATGGTTGTTTGGATCACAGTTTCCTTGCCATGGGAAGTTTCTTCTAATGGCATCCAATCTGTCTCTTACATTAGCTGGCATAGGAAATAAGGACATCATATAAGTAGGTACAGTATCTGGGGTCTATGATTCAGGGTAAACTGATGAGGATGTTTCCACCGAATTGGTGCCGCGTGAATGAAATGGAGGCTCGCATATGGGGACTTGTGTGATAAGAAAATACCCCTTAAATTGAACAGTAAGTTTTACCAAGTGACAATTAGACCAGCTATGTTATATGGGGCAGAGTGTTAGCCAGTTAAAAATGCCCACACACAGAAGTTAAAGCGGCAGAGATAAGGCTATTGCATGGTTGTGTGAGTTTAGTAGATGTAATAGGACCCGGAATGAGGTTATTAGATGCGGATGGTTCGGACATGTTCTTAGAAGGGATACAAATGTCCCTATACAGAGGTGTGAGAGGTCGGCGAGGAATGGGTTTAAAAAAGGAAAAGCTAGACCAAAAAAATATTGGAGAGAAGTGGTATTAAAGGATTTAAAGAAGTTACAACTTACCGAGGACATGGCCCTATATAGAAAAACGGAGGACGTGGAGGACGAGTATTAGGATAGTTTTGTTTGGGGTTAGTTTTGTTGGGGGAAGGTTTGCTGTCATAGGGGCTAAGAAGTTATAGTACCGTTGATGTAGAGTCTGACTCCAAGAGTTTTTGGTAGGTTTGGTGCGTCTTGTAGTGTGAGTTGACTAATATTTGTTGATAGTCTTGCATTTATTGTTATCTTATTGTTTTTTCTTCACATTATGCCATGTCAGTATATAGGCTTTTCTTATAAACAGCCTCTCTACCTGACTCCTAGGTAGTGGTATGGACTGCGTACATTCTACCCTCCCCAAACCCCACAATGTGTGGGAATATACTGGGTATGTTGTTGTATATAAGTAGGTACAACATCTAAGACACTATTTATGAGAGTAACTCTACTACCAAAGGAAAATTACTAGCTCTTCCAGTTCACAAGCTTCTTTTCACATTTTTCTATTACATTGTTCCAAATGCCCTTTGATTTGCTCGTCTCCCAATTGCATGCCAAGATATACTGTAGGGAATCCCTCCCCTCCTTCCAAAAAAAAGTATTTGTCAAAGCCGTCTATGTTAGGTACCTCATTAACTGGGTAAATGAAACTTTTCCCCAATTAATGTGAATTCCTGAGATTTTTTCAACCAGTATCAGGATGCATCTAGGTATTTTAGTTGATTGTTGACTGCATCACATAAGATTAGTGTGTCGTCGGCATATTGTGAGTGATGGCCAGACCATGCTTTTCTTCCATGTTTGCATTAAATCCCCTTTATCCAGTTGTTTGTCTCTGATGTCCTTATCATGTCATTTAGTCCCTCCATTGCGAGAATAAAGAGAAAAGGGGTTAAAGGATCCCCTTGTCTCCGACCTCTCTTTGAATTGAAGAATCCAGAGGGTGATCCATTAATCAAAACAGAGAATTTCACAGTGGTGGTCCAAAATTTGATCCAACTTATCCATTTCTCACCAAAGCCCATGTTCTCCATAGTTTTCCATTCGAATTCCCAGTGTAAGTGTTCATAGGCTTTTCTATGTCCAATTTACATAGAATTGCTCGGACCTTGCTAATCTGTCTCACATCCACACATTCATCAGCTATCAAAATGGCATCAATGATCTGCCTGCCTTGATAAAAGCTAATTGGTGAGAGTACCAATTTAGATACCACTTTTTTCAACCTTTAGTCAAATCTTTGAGATGATCTTGTAGATGCTACCTATTAGGTTGATAGGTCTAAAATCTTTGAGTTCATTAGCACCAACTTCTTTGGTATCAAAGCTATGAAAGTAGCATTGAAGCTCCTCTCAAAAAAATTATGATCATGGAAGTTCTGAACAGCAGCAACCACTTCTCTGCTTACTACATGCCAGCAAGAGGTGAAGAAACCATGGTGAAGCCATCAGGGCACAGTTGCTTTATCTCTAGCACATGCCATGACACTCTTTAATCTTGTTTTCACTGAACTGGCTTTGCAGCATTAGGTTGTCTTAATCACTAATAACAGAGCCTGATCTGGGATTAAACTGAGGCCTCCATGTCTCTATTTCTGTATATAGGCTCTGGTAGAACTTAACAATCTCCTCTTTTATAATTGTAGCGTCTCCTGTGTACTCACCATTTACTAGCAAGCTGTCAATGTTATTATATCTCTTGTGACAATTTGTTGTTCTATGAAAGAACTTAGTAATTACTGTTTCCTTCTTTCAACCACGGTGCTCTGGACCTTTGCCTCCAGCCACCTCCTCTCTTTTAGCATTCTCTTCAAACTCTACTGTGCGAACAGCCCTTAGTAAGCTTCATCATCTGAAAGTTGTCTCTGATCCTGAACTATCTTTAGCCCTGCGGCAATTGACTCAGGATACTCTGCTTCAGTAATCCTAGATTACCTTAATTAGATTTGCTCCACTCTATTAATTTACCTTTCAAATGCTTTAGTTTTTCAGCTAAAAAAAGTCAAGTCTGCGTCTGCAAGTGTAGGAGTCCCACCAAACCTTTACTTTCTCCTAAAAATTCTCTGTTTGAATCTACCTATTCTCTAATTTGAAATATGAATTGGACCTCTCCAATTTCCACATTCAAGAATCAAAGGGCAATGTTCTGAAGTGACTCTGTGTAGGACTAATAGTTTAATGTTTCTGAATGTTGTTCCCATTCTTCAGACATGGGAAATCTATCCAGTCTGGCTACTGTATCATGACCTCCTCTCTTCCAAGTAAAATTGCCTCCTGCTAGTTGTAAAACCACTAGCCACGTGTCCTCTATGAATTCTGAAAAATCCATCATAGCCTTGTTGAATCTGATGTAGTTCTTCTTTTCCAAGGGGAATCAAACAGTGTTGAAATCTAACCCCACAACCCAAGGACCTGAGAACAGTCCTCTTACAGACCCCAATTTCCACCAGAATTCCTCTCTTTCTTCTCTACTATTTGGAGCATCAACTCCAGTATATGCCAATTGAAATCTTGGGTTTTTCCCACAAACTTACATGTAATATTGTATGCCCCAATATTGCAGATTTTCCCTTCCCATACTCAACCATCCCATTACAAGATACCCCCTCCCTCCCCGCCCTTGTTCCACTTGCTTCTAGTTGCACATACCTTGCCCATTAATCTTTGACAAAGTTCCTAATATCCCTTTGTATTTCCTAAAAGCAGAAAACATATGCTCTTCAATTTTTGCATTAGATTTTTTATCATAAGTCTCTTCCTAGCATCTTAAGGCCCCTCATGTTTCAAGAGACAACATTAACCTTCATTGATTTGGTCTATGTTGCATCGCCTCCGCTCCTCGTACCATAGCTAAAAAACTAGTTGCTGGATTCTAGCCTCTTCAATTCCATTGATCTTTTTGTTTTGGGTGTCACCGGAATCAAATCTTTTCTTGCTTTGATGGAGCTTCTTCTCTTCCCATCAATCTTTATTAATAAACTTCCGCTATCTCCTCACATCCTTTGAAATGGACCCCAATTCCTCATCCAATCTGATAATATTTTGTTGAACCCAAAGAGAAGCCGATCTATCAAGAACAGGTTACATAGTCTTTCTGTCAATTCTGCTAAATTCAATGGGAGTGCCTCCTCTACATTCAGGGCTCCAATTCCTTCCTTCCTCCTCTAAATGCTCAGGTATCTCACTCTTACTATCTATCTGGATAATAGACATGGCATCCTCATAAATTGGACTCTCAAGATGAAAAAATTGGTTGTCATCTTCTTCATGGGAGTGCAAAAGATTTAGTGCCGAAGAGCTTGTTGGACCAAGGTTGGTTTACGAGAATCGTCCCTTCGTGTTTTGATTGATGACCAAACCATTAAGTCAAGAATCGATGTTAATGGAACTCCCACAAATCAAAGAATATGTTCGTAGATATATTCGTAAGTCAAAGAAACAAACCGGGGCTGAACCGACTCACTTTGGAGCATTCCGAGTAACCAAAGTGCAGAAT
>JBDJHY010000014.1:8549218-8560264 GCA_039654485.1 Withania somnifera | reverse complement strand
TGATTAATTGAAATCAATATTCAAAAAACAACGTTATGAAAAAACTACAACCCTAGAATGGGAGTCTAACTTCACATAGACATAGAGAAAATAAAACAAATCACCGACGAAATACAAAAATGAGTAGTATAGAGAAGAAAAATAAAATAAAATAACCCTGACCTCCACGTCTGCTTCTAGTCTCTCTACATCAAAAGTTATATCAAAATCGTGCCTAGTGTATTAGTATAAAAAATTGAAGCTTTCAAAAATCAAATCCAAATTGAAACCGGAGAAATTTACGCCCCAAATATATAGTTGTCTTGCCCTATCATGTTTACCTCGTCTTTGGAACATTCACAACTTATTTGACATCACACGATGCAACAATTACATGTCTTAACCAAATATATAGTTAACCTGCCCTATCATATTTTACCTCGTCTTTGGAGCATTGACCACCTATTTGACGTCACACGATGCAACAATTACATGTCTTAATCAAATATATAGTTGTCCTGCCCTATCATGTTTTACCTCGTCTTTGGAGCATTGACCACCTATTTGACGTCACTCGATGCAACAATTACATGTTTTAACCAAAGAGCAAAAATGATTCCAACGCACATAGTAAGTCATCAACTACTGAACATATAATCCATATATGTGATACTCATTGAAAATAGCATTAGAACAAAATATTAAGAATATAGTGTATCAACTCGAATCTTCGCCGTTATGTCTGCAATAGTCCCTTTCTCCTAACGACATACTCTAAACTCTAGAAATTGATGGGGAGCCCGCGTCATTTGCAGCATAAAATAAGTACGTCTTATTCCTCTCTTTTTTATGTTTCAAATTATTGTGATAATGAATTACGACTTAAATATGAATCGTACCATCTATTATTCTTCATAAGACTGTTAACTCAAGATTTTAGGAATCACTACTATAGTAGGTGTGTCACAAAGTTGATGCATATAATCCAAAAAAATAATTTGACAATTTCTCTTTTTCTTCTTTTAAGAAAAAAATTAGGAGTTTTTATGTAAAATATATTGTTTCTCCACCCTGTCCATTTTAGTTTCTTTTCTCTATCCTTTCCGAACATAGCTTGGCGATAACATCATTTTTCTAAGTTTAGTTTCTAACTTGTGGGCTTGGGTTTCTTACCTTTAGTTTCTTTTTTATCTAAACAATAACTAAAATTCAAATTTGTAATTATAAATCAACTAAAAATAAAAAGAAAACTAATAATAAATTTTAACCAAGAACTAGCAGATTCTTATGTTATCGATGAGATGAAATCGATCTATCGTTATGAGCAATTTAACAATCACATTGAATTCCTCAATTGATTAACATGCTTTATTAATTGACATGGTTAATTTCACATGTAATTTTCCGTACAATTGGATACTTATTCAAGTTAATCTAATTCTCTATGTACTCGCTCTATTCACTTTTATTTATCAACTGTTTGAAAAATAAATTTTTATTTTTATTTGTCACTTTTAACGTATCAAGAAAAAATAATAATTTTCTTAACATTAATTACTTATTTCTCAAATTATTTGTCAAGATCTAATGTTAAACATCAATTAATAGGGGTAGTGTGATAAAATAGTCATGTCAATCATTATTTTCTTAATGGGTATACCAAGTCCAAATATAACAAGAGTCTTTTATTAGCTCTTTTACAGAATTAAGAACGATTGTTGAACAAATAAACCAATACGATAAATTGATTAACTGAAATCAATATCCAAATAATAGTGTTCGTGAAAAAAAAAATACTACCCTAGAATGAGAATTTAGCTCCACATAAATATAAAGAAAATAAAACAAGTCATCCAAAGGAACGCAAAAACGAGTAACATGGAGAAAAAAAAAAAGAAGTAAAATCCAATAGCTTCGGCCTCCGCGGCTCTCTCTACGCCAAAACTTATATCAAAATCGTGATTAGCGTATTTATAGAATATCCAAAACTTTGAGCTTTCAAAAATCACATCCAAGTCAGACTAGGAGAAAGTTTCGTCCCTAATATATAGTTGTCATTTCCTATCATGTTTTACCTCGTGTTTGGTGCATTAAGCATCTGTTTGGGTCTCCTCAGTCCTCACATGTTGCAACAATTACATGTCTTAACTGGATAGCAAGAATAATTTACATGTATAATAAGTCATTTATTGCTGAAAATATATGGTACACTAGTTGAAAATAGTATTAGAACAAATTATTAAAAATATAGTGTATCAACTCGAATCTTCTTTGTTTTGAGAAAGCTTAGCAATGGAGAAATAAGGAGAAGAAGCTAAATAAACTGTTGCTTTATTATCAATGAAAACAATAGTGTGTAAATGAAAAATGAAAGAAAAGTTATCTATACAATACAATCACTCCTATATATATATATATATATATACACATATTTGAGTTAGGATCCTCCACTTCTATCTACTCACTATTTTGCTACAACTTACATCTAACAAACTCAACTAACTACAAGTTAGTTATAACTAACTTATCCTCGCTAGAAGCTACTTTTAGCTTCACCCTAAACTCCATCATCGACACTTCTCAAGCTAATGGATGAAAATAGGTTTTTCATGTACCAAATATTCATGTTGAGGTTTGCATAAACTCTTGGTTAGCAAATCAAAAACCTGCTCCTTTGTTCAGACATGTTGAGTTTGTATGTCCCATGCTTGAATTTTTTCCCTCACCAATCAATGTCAAAATTCTTGGTTCTTTCATGGAATATAGGATGAGCTGCAATTTGAATTCCATCTTTACAATCACAAAAGAGTTGAACTCGCAAGGATACTTCAGTTCCCAACTCTTTAAACAACCCTATCAGCAAAGTAACCTCAGCAATAGTTGTGCTCTGATTCAGCTGGGCTTCTAGACACAGTTTCTTATTTCTTTGACTTTCAGGCTATTAGTGCATTCCCAAACTTAACAATGTAACCAGTGATGGTTTTCTTGATTCAATAGAGGCTCCCCAGTCAGAGTCACATAAGGCTATTAGTTCTTTGTTTTGTTCAGCTGCATGAACAAACCAAAACCTGCAGTGCCTTTAACATACTTAATTACCCTCACAGCTGCATCCATATGGGTCTTCCTTAGTCCATGCATGCGTTCACTTAAGGTTTGAACTACATAGGCAATGTTTGGCCTATTCAAGCTATAAACAACTGTAGTTACACATTCTCCCCAGGAGTTGTGAGGGACAAAAGCTTGAAACCTAAGAGCTTTGGCCATACCTAAAATAGACCTATTTTTGTTTCTACCACCCCATTTTATTAAGTTGTGTAAACACATGAAATTTGATGATTGATACTTGAATTAACCAACAGATTTCTCACATGTTCATTGAAAATTCAGTACAATTGTCTGACTTAAGTTTTTAGCACTACCACTGAGTCAGTTTTAACAGTTAAAAAAAATCCAGGTGTACCTTGAGAAATCATCCACCAAGGTTAAAAAAATATATCTTCCCATCATGAGTTCTGTATATTCCCTAGATATCTTCATGTACAAGATCAAATCTAGTATTATAAGTAGATGTACTCCGTGGAAATAAACTATAGGTTGTTTAGCAATCAGACAAACTGAGAAATGATGTTCATGTAACTTCATAGTACTGACTATACTAGTTTTCTTCAATACTCTCAGAGGAGCATGACCAATCTCCTATGCCACAAGACATACTCATCAGTAGAGGATGCATGAAAAATATCAACATTATTTGAATCACTAAAATTCAGACTACTAGCCGCAACATTATTAGAAACATATTCCCTAGGCCTGTCTACGCAACCTCCAAAGTTAGCTTCCTTCTTCATATCAACCACAACTTTTAGAATGTAAATTCCTTGATATTCCTTACCAATCCCCATCATCTTCCCATTTGAGAGATCGTGAAATAAATAGAAATCAGGATAGAAGGCTACTAAACAAGACAACTCTTTTGTAATTTTGGAGACTAAGAGGAGATTATATTTGAAGTCTGGAATATATAGAATATTCTGAATAAGTCTGTCTCTAAATATAGGAGAGTTACCAACATGACTAATAGACACATATTTATCAGTTGGGAGGTTCACCTTGGTTCTATCTGGATTGATTATAACTGTTGTTTTATGTAGAAGATCTTTATTACGAACCATGTGATTTGTAGCTCCTGACTTTACAATCTAGTTTGATTTAACTAGATGAGACAAGAAATCAAATATAGTACATGCTGTAACTCATAGATGCTGCATTAGCCACATTGTCAGTTTGAGATCCAATAAAACTTCTGTTCAGCGTATGCAAGATTTGATTGTATTGTTCTTGTATAAAATCAGGAGCATGAGAAAAAGTATTAGCCCATGTAGATGTAGTCTGACCGGATGATCCTTGAGAAAGAATGTTTTTACCATAGAGTATTGCATAACCTTTCTTTTTGGCCTTGTGATCAACAGGATAACCATGTAACTTATAGTAGTTATCCGTGGTATGCCTCTAAAATGACAAAGTCACAACGCAATTGAGGCTTGTCAGAATTCCCTTTTGACTTGAAACTTCCATTGTTGTTATCACCATTATAACTATTGAATCCACCACTGCTGGAAGCACTGTAATTACCTGTTGCATTACCACCATTATGATTTCCTCCTTGACTGTAGCTACCTTTACCAAAGCCTCTAATCATCAAGCTAGTAGATTCATTTAAGGCTATATTACTAGCTGAAGCTCCAAATACATTCACCCTCTGACTTTCAACATTTAGGATGATAACATAAGCATGAGTGACACTAGGTAAATGACTTCTCATCAGAACCTGATTCTTAGTGTGATCATATGATTTATTTAATCCCATTAAAAATTTCAATAGTTTTTGTTGTTGAAAATGCTCAACATACTTCTGTGATTCAGCACATGAGCAATTTGGATGTGGTGTTAGTGATTCGTACTTATCCTAGAGTTCCTTCAATATACAAAAGTAGATTGACACATAGGATACTCCTTGAGTTAAACCAACAATCTTTTTGTGTAGATAGAAATATTTTGATGCATTTATCTTATCAAATATCTCCCTTAAATCCTTCCAAATTTCATGAGCACCGGATGCATTATTATACTACTAATCAGTTCCTTAGACACAATATTCATGATCCAAGCCAAAATTATGGAACTACACCTTTCCTATAGACCATGTAGACTAGAGTCACACATCTCCTTTTACATGTACCTAGCACAAAGCCTAGATTGTTCTTTCCCAATAAAATGATACATATAGACTAACACCAAATGGAATAATTCTTAGAACCTTATAGTTGAATTGAAATGAGTACAGATCCGTGAGTATCCGAAAGATGGATATAGAGAGGATGATTATGATGGATTTCATACTCATAACCTCTATGTATGGTTCTACTTACTTTTGGAGCTAGATCTATAATTTCCTCTGCGGTTTCATTTGTTTTCATTACAATTTGAATTCAGAATCACCAACATTGAACTATATGAGATTGACTATTGAATTTCACCAGAAATGGCGTGAATTGCATAGAGATCGAGTACTGGAACTGCCTCAATTCTACGGATCTAAAAACACTTCCGTGATTCTACAAATCTCAACTTTAATTTTGTAAGTCGACTACCACCAGTACCTCCCTAAGATAGATTTGTTAGAAATTACAGCTTGTTAACCGAGCTATGATGCCATGTTGAGAACGCTCAGAATGGAGAAATAAGGAGAAGAAGCTTAATAAAATTGCTGCTTTATTATCAACGAAAAAAAGTAGCACAAAGTGTAGTGGAAAAATGAAATAAAATTGACCTATACACTACAACTACTCCTATATGTATATATACACACACATTTGAGCCAGGATCCTCTAGTTCTAACTACTTACTACTTTGCTACAACTTACAAATTAAAAACTCAACTAACTACGAGTTAACTATAACTAACTTGTCCTAGCTGGCATTTACTTTTAGCTTTACTCTAACCTCCATCATCAGCACTTTGCTATGCCCGCGATAGTCCCTTTCTCTTAAAGACAAACTCTAAACTCTAGACTATAACTCCACATCTTTCACAATATAAAATAGGTACATCTTATTTCTCTTTGTATACACCAAATTATTGTGATGATATATTATGGTTTAGATATCAATCGTACCATGATTATATTATTCTTCATAAGATTGTTAACACAAGATTTTAGAAATCACTATAATAGAAGGTGTCTCAAAACTGATGCGTATAATTAAAAATTGATTTGACAATTTCTCTCTTTTTTTTAAGGAAAAGTTTAGGATTTTTTATGTACAATGTATTAATTCACCACCCTGTCCATTTTAGTTTCTTTTTTCCACCCTTTTCGAACATAGCTTAGTGATAACATCATTTTTTCGAGTTTAGATTCTAGCTAGTAGGCTTTGGTTTCCTTTTGTTTACTTTGATCAATAAGGATGAAAGAGATGAAAGGAAAATCAAGAGTGGTGACTGGATCTTTTAGACATCAACGTAATCTTATATTGGGTCTTTCTAAAACCGTTTTATATAATGCAAAACAAAAATTTATGTGTAATTACTAAATTATAACAAATAATAGGTTTGAACCTCAATATTAAATTCATATTTGAGATAATTTGGTTTATTTAAAGTTAAGGTCCCTTTTTGTCTTTATGCTTTTCGAAAAGCGATTTTCATTTATTTGAAGTTATTCAGCAATGTCACAAAACTAAAAAAGAATAGAAACGACGTCAAATTAAGAAAATAATTACTTAACTAAATGAAAGTAATCTTATAGGGTTTTTCTTTCCTACTTTTGCTTTTTTTTTTTCTATGTGTAACCTTTAGTGGCGGAGCCACCTTCGGATCGTTGGAATATTATGTGAAGTATATAGCTGTTAAATAATATAGTTATTATGAGTATATATTTGATATTGAACACCCTTAATACAAATGAAAAAAATTTGAGTAGTATGAGATAAGGGGTAATTCTGATTTTCTCGTATTTATCGGGAGTTCAGTTCAGCATCACAAACTTTTTTATTTTTATGCTGGAGAATTCTTAACAATATTTATGTTATGAAAGAGTACGAAAAAAAAGATTTTTTTCTTATTTGATCGGATTAAAAAGAAACTTTGGGATTGCTGAATCACAAAAAAAAAACATATAAAGCAACGGAGCCATCATAGTACTTTTTAACTCCTCTGAAAGGAAGGATGACAATTTGATTATTCCATGATCGAACTACCAAAAGAAAATAGAATGTACTAGAAATCGGAGCTCTAAATGATTCATTTTGGACTCAAAAGCAAGAACTTCGTGGTTCTGATAGATCTAATTTATTGAAATTCCATCCAATAAAACAGAAGAATTATAAATCTCCAAAATAATAGATAGAAATATCACAAACATTGCTTAGTCTAGCTTTTATGGAAGCTTTAACAATTTATCGACTAGTTGTAGCATTAGCACTTTTATTGCAAATCCTTTTGTTTAATCTTAGCTTAGAAATATGAAAAATGTATTTATTTTTCATATTTTATTACCTTAGACTTGTCGTTTCTTTTTCAAATTCTATCAAGGTTTCCCTCTTTCAATCTTTATTCTTTGAGAAAAGAGCCTACGGGAAGGGCTGATTTGTGGATAAGGAATTAGCACACTGACTCGCTTTCATCCTTCCCGTTCATAGACCAAGGGAAACTCTTTTTAGTAAGAGTTAGTGTTTCAATAACCAATAAAAGGGCTAGTTCGTTAGTTCATAATTAATAACTAACTCGAATTTTTTTTATTTTCTTGACTCAATTTCATAAAAAATAAAAGAATAAATAAAAAGAGGGGTGAAGTGCTAGAAAAAGAACTCTGTTCGATTTTTTAGTTGTTTAGGTACAGGTAGTCCGCATCTTCATAGACATGTCTATTTTACCGAGCCTCTCTCCAAGATAGTGCCCATATCGTTACACCTTTAATGTGGGTCAGAACTTACCCAAAAAGGAAATTCGCTACCTTAGGATCGTTATAGTTACGACAGCTGTTCACCGGGGCTTCGGTCGTTGGTTCCCCTATCATCAAGTCACCAACTTCCTTGACCTTTCGGCACTGGGCAGGCTTCATCCCCTATACATAGTTTTACAACTTTATGGAGACCTCTGTTTTTGGTAAACAGTCACCTGGGTCTGGTCACTGTGACCCCCTTTATGAAGAGACACCCTTTCTCCCGAAGTTACGGGGATATATTACCAAGTTCCTTGGAGAGAGTTGTCTCGCGCCAAGTGCGGAGCGGATAACTGCTGAAAGTATCTAAGTAGTAAGTCCATCCCAAGATGAATGCTCTCCTATTCCGACTTCCCTAGATCTTACGATAGCACAACCGAGACAGTGACGGGTTCTCTGTCCCTGTGGGGATGAAGCGACAGAAGTTTTTTTTTAGAATTCAAGAGAAAGTCGCAGTGAGACGAGCTGTTTATCATTACGATAGGTGTCAAGTGGAAGTGCAGTGATGTATGTAGCTGAGGCATACTAACATACCGTAGACTTGAACCTTGTTCCTACTTGACCTGATCAATTCGATCAGGCACTCGAAAATACAAATAACCTCTGTTTTTTTTCAGATTTAGCAAGCATCTGGAATAACTAGTGAATTACAACTATATTGTACAACAATTGGGGCATTGGTCTTTGCAGTGTTAATGCTTTTTGCTGGTTGGTTTCATTATCATAAAGTGGCGCCAAAATTTGCTTGGTTTCAAGATGTTGAATCTATACTAAATCACCATTTGGCAGGGCTACTAGGACTTGGGTCTCTCTCTTGGGCAGGGCATCAAGTACATGTATCTTTACCGATTAACTAATTTCTAAACACTGGAGTAGATCCTTCGCGCAAATTGCTTTGAATAGGTAAATCAATCATTTGTCCTTGAGGATCCGACATTAATCCTCTCATACCTACTAATTGATATACCTGAGATGCATTTCCTCTAGCTCCCAGAATGACATTATATGAACTGGATTAAAAAGGTGACCCAATATATGTGATAAGTCGCACTATATGTTAATCCACACTATATCATCCTGTCTTTTTTCAACTTATGTTGCTCCTCTATTTACGGCACTTTCAGGAGGACTCAAAAAGAAAAGGAAACATAAAAAGTTGATGGTAGATGAACTACTTTCCACGACCCGATTTCTTGGATCATGAAGGCACATACTATACCACCAGTAGGAGAACCAACCCTTTAGTCGGAAGCAGAGGACTACTATATCAAAAGCGTAAAGCATAAGTATAATGGATAATATGAAAAAAAATAGAATTATAAAGAATCAACAATGCCCAAAACCCAGTATCAGTGTAATACAAAATCACTAAGTACAGAACAAGGAATCAAATGTCTGATACAAATATATCTCCAAAAATAGATGGAGATCAAAATCAATGCTGAAGAGAAGCAGGAAAAGCTGGATGCCAAAATCAACTTGATTCTTTGAAAATTAGTAGAATTACATAGACAACAATCTGTAAATCAAGGTCGGGCACTTGTACTCGGATCTACACATGGGAAAGTATAGTACGAGTAAAAGTTGTCAAAGCATCTCGTACCCAGTAGGCTTTGAGGGTGTAATGACCCTCATGGTCATTAATGATAAACTTATGGCTTAAGTGGAGCTTGGGTGGTACTTCAATGTTTGGGGTGTCGAATTGGAATTCGGATGCTTCTACTAACTCTAGAATAATGAATTTAGGCTAGTGGAAGTATTGGTATAATTTCTAGATTTGTCATCGCATTTTTAAGGTATTGATGGAGAAGTGCGTTTTTGGCTATCATTAGTTTGAGGAGTCATTTTGCATAAATGATGTCAGATGGTCATTTTGATGATTCCATTAGATCCAGAATGTTTCGTGTTGTTTACATTTTTGGTTTGTTGAAAATGGATTCGTAAAACTAATTTTAGCCCCTCGGAGTTATGCATTGAGTTGGTGCAAGAAACTGCAAGCACAGACTGCCTCGGCAATGGAGGCTCATGCCTGTGAGGCTCACTTTGGTGACCCAGGGCCGCCCCAGTGAGCCAAGGGACTACCTAGCAAGGTTTCCTTAGCAAAATTTGCAGCAGTTTTTATTTAACTTCATCCCTTCACTTCTTTCGTTTATAAAACCCAAACCAAGATTGTTCTCTCAAAAACTAAGGCATAAACCGAGGGAAAATCCTTCCAACTATGAATAAACTTCTTAAAAGGTTCCTTGCTTTGTCCCCACTTCCGGTAAGTCCTTCTTCTCTTTTTGATTCATAAATTCTTGGGTTCCTCCATTGATAAACCCTAAGTTTTGAATTGATTAAATCATGCCATCATCTGTATATTATAGATTAATTCTTTGTTATTTGAGTATACATTGCGTTTAGGATTATTATTACACCATAATTCCTTCGTTAAATCTAGAAAAATCACATCTTTAATCCCGTAAAAGGTTTAATATGTCCGGGATATTTTGAAACCCTTCCTAAACTAGAATTATGCTTAATGTTGGAGTACATGTTACTGGTAACAATGGGAACCCCATGGTGATGTTCGTTTTCCATTCCAGCGAGTGGGCCTCATAAGCCCATTTTAGGGTTGATTTTAGGCCCATTGCAAAACTTAGCATAAAATACATCATTAGATTTGTATTAACATGTAGAATACGTTAGCACAAGTTTCAAATCATTTGGAGACCGTTTGATATCAGTTAGAGTAAGATTATTAGATTTGCAACTCATTATCGTCGGACGACATAGGCTTCATAGGGCTATATATGGGTTTATAGCTTTAATAAATATACTTAATAACATCCGTGGGCGGGTTAGCTAGGTCATTTAGTAATCCTGTGTCGTTCTTTCATTTGTTCTATGTTGGCACCCGAGTGATATGGGCCCCCTGACATACAAACTGATTAGAGATACCTGTGCAAGGCATAGGATGTTGAGATTACATGATCATATGTTGATATGAATAGTTATTGATTTGTTGTTCATTTATGACACAAGAAGTTGGGCCTATGACTCCAATGAAAGTGCATTTGGGCTG
>JBDJHY010000014.1:8514018-8529905 GCA_039654485.1 Withania somnifera | reverse complement strand
TTAACTAAAGTTAACGAGTACCTAAGTTCAGGCAATAGGGAATTTGAGATCTCTGAACCGAACCGCCGGGGAACGGAACTACCAATCCCAGCAGGTTATAACTGATAATGGAGCAGCTACTGGAATACTCTAGGGTGCAAGAAAACACGACACGCACGGAAATGACCGTAAGGGTCATTATAGTAAGATCCGAGGAAGTGCTTGATCATTTCAAGTATCAAAACAAAATCCTCAAATGTCCAATCTAATTAACCAGCTATTCCAAACTCTAGTGGCATGCTCTTCTAATTTGTTTGTCCTGTACGGGCATAGTTGCTGCCAAAAGGCAGAAAATAGCATTGTGAAGACTTAGTCTGTAACTTCTACAGTTTGGCAATTGCTCCCTCATATGAGGTCAAATAGGCTTTGGAATTCTTCATGAATAAATCTAACTGAAAATCTCATCATAATCAAGTAATCGGAATTTCCTATTAGTCTGATCAACGTCTAAAGCAGGATCTCTGGTCCCCAGCATGATATCCCTTTCCAACAAATAAACTGGTCTTAAATTCTGTTGATTTAAACATATGGATTTCAAATTCATCTCCAAGTCCAAGCTTGACTTAATGTAGAGAGTCGTTGAGCATGATATCATGAACATTAACATTTCTACTGTAAAAAGTGGTTCAGTAAATCAGAACATTGACTATAAGAGCTAAATAGTTATCTCAAAGTGCACTGTGAAACATACCAGCTTCCCACTTTCTGAAAACCATTTACTGAACAATGAATGTGCATTGACTTCAACCAATTGGCTCTGTGGGTATCTGATTTACAAGAGTATTAATTCAACACGAAAAAGAGGTCAGCAAAGTATCCAAGTGCTGACATCCAGTAAGGCGTTACGTTTGTACAAACCTAAAGCCAAAACGAATGGAAAGTTTTTGCGCCAATGCTTTGCATAAAGATGTCTTTCCTGTTCCTGGAGGTCCATGCAGAAGAATAATGCTACAAACAATTAGAAAGTTGATCAGTGAAAGAACTGGATACTGAATGCAGGAAAGGTAAAAATAAACACAATTGAGGACAGCACAGTTTTGGTGCATCCATAAGATAATAAAGGCCATAAAGAAAAGAGTTGTCAGGGAGAAGAAACCAGAAAATCAAGATCTGGTTACTACTGCCCCAAATATCTAATTCGTATTCACAAAGGTAGATTTGATTAATTTTCAGTTTAATCTAGGACATTAATTTTTCAAAAAAAGTATTGGTCTAGAAACTATCAGAAAATGCTATTAACTATGAATATTTGCTTAAAATGAAACAGAAAAATCATGTTTAAAGAAAATGTGTTTGACTCTTAGGTCAAACAAAATGGAATGGAGTAATGAGCAGCAGTATTATCTGACAGCAACATGCACTCAACATGTTTGAAAATGTCTGTAATTAATCTAGTTCTTTAATAAATCTTGGCATATTCATAAAAGCTACTGAAAGTTTTTTTCTTCCCGAGAGAAAAAGATACACAAAATATGAACAATACACTCAGGCAGGGAAAAAGGTTCAAAATAAGACAGTAAGGTTTAATTTTCAATTATTCAAAGAATAACCAACGACTAGTTTATAGCGGGGAAATGAATTTCTACAGTCTATAGGAAACCCCTTCAAATTTTTTGTACATGATACTGCTATAACCACCGAGCTAGCCAGAAATGTGAAGGTTAGTGAAATCATCAAATTAGATATTTCTATTTTCTGACCCAATTTATGTGACACCCTTTCCTTTTTAGTCCATTCCAAAAAGAATATCACGTTTCTATGTTTAGACACGACTTAACTTTAAAATTTCCTTTATATCTTTAATGAAATGATTTATAGTCACACAAATGTTTAAGATTTGTTTTAGACTACAAATTTCAAAAAAATTCCTTTCTTTTTTAAACTTTGTCCAAGTCAAATGGTGCCACATTAATTGTGATAGAGGGAGTATTTCGTTTTGCTCTTCTTTTCCACTATCTACCACCATCATCCCATGATTCCTTTTTCTGTTTATTTTATGGTTTTTCCCTGTGTTGCCTCCTTATCCCTTTCATTCTTCTCCAATTTATATACCTAAGTTAGCTATTTGTTGGATGCAACAATTTGTTAGTTTATTTGGGTAAAGTCCAAAAGAAAAAAAAAAGTTAAATTCCACATTTAGGAAAAATGTTACTGACATGTTAGCATCGTTTCCAATCATTTTCTTCTTGGAAGAGATAAGAGTCATGATAGGGTTGTGGTTATTTCATTGAAAACATTTTCCTCCATATCGTACACACCCAAATCTAATTAGTTTGCACCGAGACATTTACTTTTCTTATAAGGTAAAAAATCTTATTGATTTGGAAGCAGCTGTACACTAAAAGCAGAGAGCATATGCCAAAACTCATTCGAGCAGACTGACATGAAAATAAGTGACAAGTTGAACATGAACTCAAACTATAAAGCCAGATCAAGTCAGCTGTGTTATTAACCATATTGAGTCCAAATGTTAAAGCAGGCTGGCTAAATCGACAAAATGCTGTTCCTTTTTGATAATGAAACCTCAGATTGTATCAAGTTAAAATATAATACTTCCTTTATGCATCAACAAGAAGTAAGTTCACTCTGTGACACGCAAAGTAAACCTACAAAGGTACTAATAGATACGTTGTTGTATTAGGGCTTTTGTGATTTACATATTTTAAATAAACTTGATCATACATCAAATATGGAAACAACATCACTTGCAAGATTGGGATCTGAAATCCTTAAAATGTAGAGATCTACTTAATGGCAAGTTCATGAAGCATGTATATGTGGAATCCTTACAATGTAGAGATCTACTTAATGGCAATTTCATGAAGCATGTATATGTTGAATATTGTTGAACACAATTGGTTGCTCACTACTTAAATTTTATTATCGTACACTAAAGAGCAGCTTCGGCCATACAAAACTTTACACTCAATTCACACTTTAGAAACTCTTTTTGTTGCTCTCTCTTATTTTCTCACCTTGGCTCTCACACTCTCTTGCTTCTTGCTTACTTGAGCACACTTTAAACTTAAATGGACCACCTCGATTTATAAGTGGTGATGGAAGATCTAGTGAGAGTATTATTCTGGAATGTTTCCCAACTACTAGTTCTAGAACCACACTTCAACTTATTTCTATAGTTCTTTCTTGAATCTTTCTAGACTTCTCACTCTAGAACTTTCATCCTAGAGTTCTTCTTCAATGCTCTAGATTCCGTGAACATTCTAGATTCTCCATTGTTTTAGAGATTAAATTGGTGGTGACTTTTTAACAGCATGCACCGCATTTTACAGAGACCTATCATTATGCAAACTGCTACAACACAATCCTAATTACTTCCAAATGCCGAAAGTATAGAATATAGAACTAAGCTTCAACAAGAGCTAGCTATTGGAAATCGCCAAGCAAAGAATACAAACACAATGAACATATCCCAATCAGACTAGTGGTTGGTAAGAACAGCTGGGCATCATAAATATATGTGAATTGGGTAAACAAGCTTCTTACCGGTTCCATGATACTAGGAATGAATTAACTCCCTTTTCAGTGAAAAGCAACGCACTTGCTGCATATCGCAACAATCTCTGCTTGAGACCGGATTCATATATTAAGCTGTAGAAATAAAATGACATATAACGGCTGAGTTCCTTGAAGGAATCTAGTTCTTTTAAGCTAGCGAGCGACACACCTTTCCCACAATCCATTAAATTCTTTTGCAGGAAGAATCCATTCATTGAATGTAGAAAGCTCGCCATCTCCACTTAATTCTTCACATGGTCCTTCCTCGCTAAGCTGAGAAATGAAAAGTGTCCAATTCAAATTCAAAGGAGAGGTCATAATATTGAACAAATCAACTCTATTAATTAGGTGCAGGGTGTTTTCTATGCTCACACCACCCCCAATTTTTCTTCATTTCTTTTTCACTTCTTTTCTCTGTTTTTCTTTTGTTTACTTAGACCAGATTTATGAATAACTAGACATCAAACAACTCTTTCATAGAAGCAGTTAAATGTAAAGATAACTACAACAATGGAACAGACGAAGGATATGTTACATTGGGCTCTAGGCGTACCAAAATCAATTCGATACGGACTCAAAGTTTTAGCAATTTCTAGAGTGTCTTGAGGAATCCATTAGGGTCTATCTGTCCAGCTAGGGTAGGAAATAGGAATGCCAGAATGGTTTGGGACTTCGAGTAACATAACGTTAAACATAGAGGAAGACCTGAAATACATGAACGATTGGTTTTACTTGCCAAAACAGAAGGATATCTCGGTTCTCCAGCCAGACATCTGCAAAAGCAACAATGTGGCAGTGCATTATACCAAAGAGTAAGCTTAGTAAACATTATTTTGCTTCTTTTTGCTACGCTAATGGAGTCTATAGCGACAAAAGATTTTATACCTGTATCACACACACAGATGTGCTGCACATTTTCAGCAAGAAAGAGATCATCTATTGGAACTGGAATTGAACCATCCACATAGCTCATACTCCTCTTTTCCAGCATTCTGTACACGATAGCATGCCCATATAATCAAACAAGCAATTTTGAATAAGAAACTCAGTAAAAAGAAAAGATAACGTTTGCCATAAATGTCTTCAAATGAAAGAGCATGAGCATCAACAATTCCCCGAGAAATCAAATACAAAAATAGCAATAGAACTATGCCTCAACCCCAAGTTAGTTGGGGTAGGGATGTGAATCCTCATCATCCAACTCACTCTATTGGGACCCATTTAATTCGAATATTCAGTAATTGGAGTTTCTCTAACACTAGAGACTCTACATTTCTTTAATGACCTTTCCTGTCCTTTTTACGTTATCACGTTTTCCTTGCATCTTAAAGCTTTTCTGTAGCTGTTGCAAGTCATTTATGACTTGTCGAGACCGGTGGTTCGGCTCTCGGGTCATTCGTTTGGTCGTTATATCTCTTTCCCTGTTTTAGAGTCTTAACTTTTGATATTGTTGATTTCAGTCAACATCCTTTGAAAACAAACTCGGAAATCGAATTCTGATAGTTCCTTTAGCTCCGGAATGTGGATTTTGGTCTAGACGGACATTTGGTTTGTGTACGGAAGCCTTGTTGTGATTTTATTTGGTTTTGTGTGTTTTTAGTATTTTGGAGTTCAAAAGTTTTTTGACCAACTTTTGATGATTGAAGCCTCGGATTGATAATTCAACTGTGCCTTCAGCTCCGAAATGTTTAGCTTGGGATAAGTGAGTTGTTCATTCGGGTCCTGGGCTAGCTAGGCTCATTTTGAATACTTGGTTGGAATTTTGAAATTTAAGCCGAAGGTTGACTTTAGTCAAACATTTTGCCAAAATGATCTCAAATCAGAATTTCTTCTACGTCGTTGAGTCTGAAATGTCGTTTGTCATGCAGGTAGCATATTCAGTTTATGTTCATCGAATTCAAAACGCATTCTCAATCATCGTTTGAAGTTTTGCTCCCTAGCTGATTTGCTGTCAGCAGTTGTTGGTGCATTCAGGCCTTCATCGCGATCGTAATGAGTACTTTATTTACTCTATGCGATCGCGAGCATCAGCCATGCGACCGCGATGCCTTGTTCCATTCCTCTTCACAATCGCAAACCTGGTCAACGCGATTGCAAAGGTCACCCTGAGTTCCCTATTGCGATCACGACCAGAGGTCACGCAATCGCGATGTATATATGGTGACAGTTATAAATAGCTGAAACCCTAAAATTCTTTCCATTTTTCATCTTTTCACCTTCAAACTCAAATTTCCTCCATTGCTGAACCTTGTGGTTGTGCATGTGACCTTAGGGTACGTTGGAAATTGTATTTCTTCAATTTTTCTTCAATTATTGGTAAGTTTCAACTCTAATTTCATTAAAATTCATCCATAATTTTCTATTCATTCTTCTCTTTATTTATCAAGTTTAGCTCGTTCATAGCTCATCTTTACTTCAAATTTTAGGTATAAGTTCCTAGTAACATGAGGAATGTGTTGATACCTTTTGTTTGGAGTTTCGAATTACCAAAGTCGTAGGCTTATTTTGATTCGGATTTTAACCCCAACTATAATCATAGTTTTATGGGTACCGTTTGACTCCTATTAACCTGTGGATTATTATTTTGTTAGTTTCGTGATCGTTTGGATTTGTTTTGGAGCATTTCGAGCTAGTTGAGCTACTTTCCCGATATTTGCGAGATTGTGCTTCAGACGTCAAGTAGGCTATGACTTACCGATCTTAGATTGGGTTTATATTCAAAATAATTATAGTAATTTTCTATCCTTAGGTTGGGTTTTTAGGATGGGCACCCTGTCCGATTCTTGGATTTTGCTTCGGTGTTGCATTATGGTTATAGATTACCCTGTGTGGTCTTTATTGACTCTGAAATATAAATGATTGGATTATTGAAAATGTCGTGAGTCCTGAACATCAATGACCAATTATGATTGTTGTAGTTATATCGAGCCCGTACAGGGCCGACAAGATTTATTGTGATCTATTGCTTGTAGTTGTACATGACATCATCATGAAAATTGATTTTTGTGCATTGGTTTCTACTATTTTATGGCCAAGAGACCAACATCGCTGATTTTGAAATCTTGCATGACTATGTGGCCTGTTTCCAGCATTATAAGACTAAGATGAGTATAAATTGACGATTTTCACCAGTTTTCAATGATACGAGGCTACAGTTTGACCTTTTCCTTTGTTTTTAAGTTGATACTAGACTCGGTTGCAGCTGAGCGCTAGACATTAAGTTTTTTACTGACTTTAGACCCAATTGTTGTTGGGTATGATTATTGATACTTGATATTTTTAAGATAGACCCCATTAAGGTCCGAGTACAGTTAATGAGTTAAGATAGACCCCATAGAGGTCCGAGTACAGTTAATGAGATTATGAGTTTGACCTTTTCCATTGTTTTTAAGTTGATACTAGACTCGGTTTCGGCTGAGCGCTAGACATTAAGTTTTCTACTGACTTTAGACCCAATTGTTGTTGGTATGATTATTGATAGTTGAGATTTTTAAGATAGACGTCATTGAGGTCCGAGTACAGTTATGAGATTATAAGTTGTATGCAGTTGCGGCCTCCATGGACTTTGTCGATCCGAGCTTGCAAGCAACCGAAGAAGGGATATACTGAAGAGTAGAGGAATATGAGTTGCAGCCTTCCATGGGTCCTACCTGTTAGACTTACAAGTTCGGAGGAGGAGCATACAAGATTTTCACTAACATCATATCATATCATTTGCATACTTCTACCCTTATTTGCTATTTGTATTTGCTATTTGTTGGTTGTATTCTCTAGTTATATGGGCGGTCGGGGAGTTCATTTTCACTTGTATGTATCCCTTGGGTGTATAGGCACTCGTTGGGATCTTATTTACTTATTTCCTTGCTTAGCCTCATGTTTAGCTGTTGATTACACTATTTGGTTTTTCCTTCATGTTGTATACTATTCATGACCTGTTTGTAGTTGCTTCTTCCCTTCTCTCCTTTTTTATTGAGATTACCGGTATACTATCATATCTGCTTTCTTTTATTATCTGTTGTTAGTTGAGCATGAATTCAAGTACGCTTTTATCCTCTTTTTCCTGAATCTTCAATACATGTTAGCTAGCTCATAGGTTGTTTACTTGCCTATGTCCTATTAGCTAGTTGTTCCATATTATGCTCTACCAGTTTGGCTTCTGTGTGGTCTTTCATTATCTGTCTATTTATTGTTTTTATTTCTTATATGCGCCCAGTCGGTCTATGATGCCAACTGGGTACCCGATTGCTTCAACTCTTTGGTACTCATATTACACCTCTTTATTTTTCTAGTACAAATCCTAATACGAGCACCGTCGCTGATTCATGGATTCAAGCGAAGTTGTTGATGCTGCGGTAAAGGACAACTCCTGACGTTCGGTGTCGATTTTACCCATCCTATCTTTATTTTCTTTCATATTATCTCAATGGTACTTCCATTTCGAAATATTGTATTTATCTTTGGCAACGTTGTAACTAATGGCTCACCATACCGGGATTACCAAATTTTGGGATTTATGATTGTCTTTTATTTCCGCATTATCCTTTTCTTATCCTTGTGCTATCTTCTGTTTTCATTCTTTGTTTTCCGCTTGTGTTATCTTGTTGGGTGGTTCGCCTACGGTGGGATGTAAGTGCCCTCATGGCCTAAGAAATCAGGTCATGACAATTTCCTAATAACATACAAATGGCAAAAACAAGCCTAGGCACAGCATAACAACTAAGCCTTAACCCCCAACAAATCGAATATGGCATTTAATTGCATAGAAATGACTGCAGAAAGTCTGTATAATTGCATAGAAATGACTGCAGAAAGTCTGTATAGTATACGCCAACAGTCCTCAGACCCGTACTGGCAAAGAAGCACTTTGTGCACGAGATAAGCTACTTTTTGCACCGTTTGATTAGAGTAATAAGTGTTGTGTACTTCAAGGCTTACTTACTTGAGAGACAAATATTGAAAATTTACGTACCTCTCAATGGATACTCTAACATCATCAATGCGAGCTGTACTTGAAGGCTTCAAGCAAACTTCAACTACAATTATAAAATTGAAATGTTTCAGCTCTAAAAGAAAACAATATCTACCTAAATCACCGAACAAAGTTCATGCAACATGCAAAATGTTACAAATGTATAATATTATATATGGAGTACCTGAAACGAGAACTTTTTCTTCAGGCAATGTGACTGACGGAAATGGAGCAGGGTCTGGAACAACACCGTTTTGCTCGTTGGTGTTGATTTCAGCAGCATTGACCATGGAGATTTCCATTGGAGCACTCATTTTGTTGTAACAATGTGGAAAGATTTGGCTACTGTGTTACATAAATGCAGAAATGGAAAATGATGAAGAATTGAAACCCTAGGAGGGATAGGAAAAGGCAACAGAAAAATATTAGGAAAAAAGGGTAAATTTTCAAAATGAGCGCGGGAACGAATGAAACATATATAAACAATAGGGCTTCACTTGGTAATTGCAACTAGTGTATTAGTAGGTCGTAATTACACAACTTAATAATTATATTATTTAATTGCATAAGTGTAATTATATTATTATTTTTAAATTTTAAAATAAAAATTAATTATTAAATTTAAAAATTAATATTTGACAAATAAAAGTCTTTATAAATTATATTAAATTAGGTACTTAAGATATATATTGTTTTTTGAAAATATTAATTAATAAACCTATGTTCTTAATTAATTTTATACAAAATAATTGATGTATATGTGTGTGCGTGTGTGTTAAGCTAATCATAAAAACTAAAAATACATAGTTTTTAAGAATATCATGAAATGCATATTCAATAAAAAATTTAATATAACAAATACAATGTCATAAAACTATTAATATATTTGACAAAAAGATAATCTATTAATTCTAACCGAAAATGAATGAATTGCAATGTGAAATATCAAGTCAATAATACTGAAATAAACAAACTAAAACCGAAAATATAATATAAGTTCTAAAATAAAATAAGTAAGCATAATACTCTTATGTCCAATTTCAATATAATATACATAAATATATATTCAAAAGAAAGGGAAAACGTAAGTCTATAACCTTATTCAACAATGAATTGTACTTTAATTTAAAATTTTGAAAATTAACACAATTATGCTAAAGGAAAATGAAATAAATAGGAAGAAAAATTGTGTGAAATTGCATGAACTAAAGGTTCAAAAATGAGAAGTAAATAAATAAAATATAAAAATAACAAAATAGCTTTCATAAATAAAAGATATTAAAGAAATATATCTTTTATAAATAAAAAAATTATAAATATTATAATAATAAAAAATAGTTTCAAATAATAAATATAAAAATAATTAAAATAAAAATTAAAGAAAGAATTAAAAAATAATCTTGCAATTGTGTCATGTAATTACTAGCAATTCACAGCTCCTCCATGTGAATTAGAGAGTGTAATTACCCCCTGCTAATTACACCAAATTGCCTACTAACCAAATTATTAGGCCAACCAAACATGTCAAACAGTGTAATTACACCCAATTACACTGAATTTAATTCCTAGGGTGCCTGTCCAAACAGGCCCTAAATATTGCAAGTACCAACCCACATACAGAAATTTTTAGAAATAATTTTAAATATGTACAATAAATTATTAATTTACAACAAATATAGTCATGTGTTTTTTTATAAAAGGATAGCTAAGAGATATATACTAGATACAAAAATAAATTACAAAAATATAGTTTCATGTATATGAAATATATCGACATTGTATCAAAGTTATGTAATATGTCGCAATGGTATAAGCATTACATAAATAATGGATAAATGTGTATCGATATTATATATGTACTGTATCAATATTTGAGTTGTGTATATGTAATGTATCGATATTGAAAATCTTAATCAACTTTACTAGATGCTGCATATGACTACAATGATTTTCTGTTGAATCCTTGACTAAAGTAATGTTCGATATTTTAAAATGTTTAATAACCATTCATCCTCACTCAAATAGCACTTAATAGTTCACCACTTCTTCTATATTAAACTGTTACTTCTGTGCTAACTTAATCTCATTTGATAGATTGAAGACTCATTAGTCTAGCCTATAATGCCTTGAGCTTTAGTAAAAAACATAGTGCAAGTTTTCAATCCAAACTAACATAAAATTTCTCTAAACAATATGTCATGACTCTTAAAGCCGTTTAGGTGTTTTACATATTATCTTATGTTCTAGAGCTTTCCAGTAGCTGTCTCAGGTCATTTGTGAACTAATGGGATCGGTAGTCCGGCACCTTGGGGTTTGGTTGAGATTTATCTCACTTTGTCTGTTTTAGAGCCCGAACTTAGGTACTCGTTGACTTTGGTCAATTTTTCTTCAAGATGTACTCGGAATCGAATTCTGACCATTTTTTTAGCTTCAGAATGCCAACTTTAGTTTGGTAGGACCTTCGGTTCATGTTTCGGGGCCTTTATTTTGAGTTTGAACAGTTTTATGAAATTTCAGTTCAGTCAAAGCTCATTTCGGAACCTGGGTGGTTTTTTGGTGATCCGAGCATCGGATCAAAATTTTGATACTTTCATCAGCTTTGGAATAGTGATTTTAGGCTATTGCGAGTGTTGGTTCGCTTCTCGGTGTTGCTATTGCATTTTTGGGGTGTTGTATGCTTTTTAGGCCTAAGTATTTATTTGGTTCATATTTTCCCGAAACTACCTCGTATCTCAATTTTAACTGATTTATTGAGTCTGAAATATCATTTCGGGTGCACGTCTATAGTTCGTTTGCGTAGTTGCACTCCAAATGCATTCCAAATGGTGTTTAGAGACTCTTCTTTCTTAGCAGTTTTGTTGCCAAAACCTGTATCTGTTGCAGGCTAATTTATTCATCGTGATTGCGGGATTTCCTTACGTGATCGCGATGCTTTTTCATTTCTTCCTTCTGTGCAATTACGTACCTTCACTATGCGATCGCGATTCCCCAAATCCTTTCCTTAGGCAATCGCGACTCAATTGCCACACGATTGCAATGAGTCGCGAGCCGACAGTATAAACTTCCTCCACGATTTTTCTTTTCATTTCATAACAAATATTCCTTCATTTCTTTTCGTTCTAGTGGTGAAATTAGTGTTGGAGTTTTTCAAATAGTTGGAGGAAGTTCACCCAAGTTTTCCATTGGTCTCCCCTTCGTCGGTAAGCCTTTTCCCCTATGTAATTTCCACAAAAATGGAAGATTTCACCATTGTTGGCCTTAGTTAAGCTTGATGCCCTTTTTTCCTTACTCTTTAGTTGAATTGTTGTCCGTTTCTGGTGCATTTAGTTAGATTACACTCTGTGATCAAGTTACCTTTTAATTCCGGTGCATATTTTTTTCGTTTAGCTTTTTTAAGCTATCCAACGTTTTGCACTTTTGGTCAAATCTCTCTTAGGCTATTTTAAGGCCCTTCCTGCTCTCAGATTATACTCATTATTGGAGCATGGGTTTCTGGTGATGCTGGGGACACCGTGGTGAAGTTTATTTTCGATTTTGGCAGCGGGGCCTCCAAGATAAGACCTATTGTAACTACTCTGCTGCCTCTGCCTTTTTTCGCTAAGCTGACGCGACTCGCAGAAGAGGGACCCATAGACTGAGCATGGTCAACCACTGCTTGAAATGAGCGACCATCTGAAACCAAAAGTGTAATTGCCTTATGGAGTCTATCTCCCAAAACATAGGCAAATCTGTCAACCCTCTCCATCTCAGTAGGCATGAACTCAACACCATAAATTGAAAATTGATGAAAACGAGCCTCATACTCAGCAACTGACATTGGTCCCTACTCAAGATGTTTGAACACCTGTCCCAGTTGATCTCACTCAACTCGGGATAAAAACTTCCTCATAAATACCTCATAGAACTCTACCCAAGTCAGTTGAGGCAATCCTATTGGCTTATAAGTCATCAAACCTCTCCACCACTACTTCACCATACCACATATATGATGGGTGGTGTAGGCGACTACATGAGACTCTAAAACACATTTCTAAACCTTTCATAACATTCAGATAGAAACTCAAGAGCACCCTCCCCTGGTACTCTAGTAAACTACGGGGATCCAATCAAAGAAACCTCGTCAGGAGTTTCTGCTCCAAATCTTATATAGAAGGTTGTGGTGCCATAATCGGTGTAGCAACCAGAATCGGTATCACTTGAGTAGGAATAGGGCCTGCTGTTAGTTGAACTGGCTGGGCTAGTGGAGGGACCATTGCTGCTAGCTAAGCTCTCGAGCTAAAAGCACCCAAGGCTTCCCCTTGGGAGGATGTTTATGCCCCGTCTGTCTGAGAACCTCCATACACACTAAGAATCAACCACAGGATAGCGCAAACGTATGGTGTGGATGGTGGAATTGGTAGTGGAGCTGGAGCAGGTGCTACAAGCACGGTCTGTGTGTCGGAGCCAAAATCGTAACACCTGTGGTGCTATAGTCTGGACCTATGCTGAATCTCGAGCCACTAGGTTAGAAGGCTCGTTGTTGCTTGTCTCATCGATCGAGTGTGTGCCATCTACTGAAGAATGAAGACAACAATGAGATTTCCAGAAAACTATCTAGGATACACGCACGATACAGGATCTGAAAAGAGAATCAAGTCCCTAGATTCCACAATAGGCTCCCGAAGATTGGTTACGTACATTTCTGCATCACTGTAGTGGACATTGTACACTGACACCAGTCAAAACCTAGGCTCTAATATTAAGATATCAAGCCTAATTTCTCTAGGTCATGATGGTACCTACTAACCCACTAGTAGGAGAACCCACCTTGTAGCTCGGAGCCATAGCAGAGGGATACTATAGCAAATACGATACGCACCAATGAACTAAGTAAGGTAAGGAGAAACTAGACAAGGTGAAGAAATGAAATAACATAACTGAATCAACAAACCTTCTCAGGACCTGGTATTAGTGTATACATAGAGGCACTAAAGTACATTGTACAAGTATAAACAGTAAGTACAAGTCTTTTTTCAAAAGTACAAAAGAGACAAAATATAAGATAATGAGATACAGGAAATAGTTGAACGTCCAAATCTCACCCTATATCTCTAAAGTGGCAATGAGGAGGCACAACCGCTAATCAATGTCTGGCGCTAGTACTCGAATCTTCACTAGGGGAACACAAGTGCAATATAGTACAAGGCGTCTAAGAAACAAGTACCCAGTAGGATTATAAGGCCTACTAGGAACATATCAAATATAAAAGTAGTAAATAACAAGAATAAAAACAAAAGTAAGTCATAGAAGCAAGTAGTACAACACAAGAAGCTAGCAACACAAAAAATAGCAAGAAAGCTGATGGTGTACGGATACGCTAGCTAATCACAAAGCATGAACTCAGGTAGGGATATAAGAGTGTACTCAGGGTCCTTGCAACAATACAAAAATGATAAGTAAAAACAGACAAGATAGATAGCAAAGAAAATAAAGGGCAATCGGGCGGTGTACCTATAACTTCAAAATACAAAACGTAAAGGAATAACAAGTATAAGTATGCACAAATAAAAGCCCACAAGGTAAGGACGATAAGAAAGTAACAATATAAAACTAGAACTAGAAGTATGTAAAGCTATAAAAGCAAGTAAAACCCTACCAAGCCCCCATAAGAATGCAGAGTTCACAGAAGTCACATTTACCCACCCGGTACCCATACTATTTAGGAGTACATACTGAAAACAAGTGCAATAAAGTAAACACTGTCACAATGATGCTCAATTGCTGTGTACGCTCCTCCTCTAGAACCCAAAGTACTGGTGGTACGACCCATGGATGGGATACCCTGAATGCCTCTACTTCACCATAGACCCCTTCTCTAGCGTGTCCATCCCCAAAAAGGGGTAAGGTCCATGGAGGTATGACAACTGCATACAAAACACCTAATGCTGCAATAAGCCTTACGCATCTATACAACGGAACCTCAAAGAGGCTCACATCCTAGAATCCACTTCCTCAGTGCAACATTATCACCGTACCATAAGTATTGGCAACACCGTGCCGCAGGGAAATAAGGTCTCGAACAAATAAGTGTGAAGTAGTATAAAAAGGCTATACTCACTATTGAGCAGAGTCGATCAAGTGCCAACATAAGTAATAAATGATAGCACAGGATGCTAAGGTACGAAACCTAGTATAAAATATAAGGAAAAGGTAGTACGGGGTGCTCCATACGCAGTCGAGTCTAAAACCAATAGAAAAGCCAATATTCATTTTTAGAGATTTCAATCTTATTATATGAAAACCAACCTCCAAGGCCGAAAAGTGTTAGAAAACGGTGACACCGGGCCCCCACCCCAAATTTACTCTCAGAAGCCGACCCTTACGATTCTCACGCTATATGAATGCAACAACACAGGCAATACCTATAGCTAATCTATGCCCTGCACAGGCTCAACCAAGCTACAACTAACAACATAAGACAACAATGCAAGCCCAAGGGAAAAATCCAAAAGCCAACTCACACACCAATGCTCTACTACTTCTAGAGTCACCCTACGACCATCACAAGGCCCATACTAGATCAAAGCATTATATTACATAGAGAACCAATAGAAGGATAGACATGAAGTAGAATAGCAAAAGCGGTCACGGGTCACAGTATCTACCTAGAATTCCCAACCAATGGATGTTATTTAGAGCAATTATAAATGCTATGTCTCCAGAGTAAGACCCATAACCTACCTGTCGTCTAGTGAGTAGCATGCTGCAAGTCATAGATATAAGCTCAACTGATAGCAAATGACCCCGAACAGATCCAAAACTGGAAAAAATAAATCTACAAGTCAAGATGGTCCAACGTTATAAGTTAAGCTATATTCTGGGCTAGGCCATAAATAAGGCCTAAATTGGGCCCACGGGACCTACTAATTGGACCCAAAAATAAAAATCTCTATAGAGTCCTTAGCATCACTAGAAACACATGATGCAAGAATGAGCACGATCTGATTGGAGCACATTCCAAAAATGAGCACAATCCAAAAGTCAAGATCAACACACAAACTACAAATCCAAAACCATTTGAAATATAGAAGAATTGGAAAGAATTAAGAGGCTTTATCATATAGCATTAATCGTGGAGAATCACCATTTTAGAGGAAATTCAAAGAAGGGGAAACTTACTATATCGAAGAGAGATACATATACATAACCCAACTAGCACCCCTACACTTTTACTAAAATTTCTAGCAATAATTAGAGACAAAACGGAAGTTTTTTTTTGGGAAAGCAAAGGGTTTTATTACTGAAAATTCAAGGAGTAATAGCTGGAATGAAGAATTGCTGAGAAGAACTTTGCCTAAAAATATAGTTGATCACATATTGGACT
>JBDJHY010000014.1:8496778-8509553 GCA_039654485.1 Withania somnifera | reverse complement strand
GTGTGGGCCACATATCTTTTGTGTGGGCCATATGCTATTAGGCCAATATTATTTAGGTGGACCAACATGTCCTTTTAGCCACATTCCTACACATTAAAAACAAATACTTTCACAATATTAACAGATTTGAATTGACTGCTAAGCATATAAATAATCCTATAACTTTGCTTTTTCTAAAATATATTAGTTGTTTAATTAGGTTGGTAGATTATTTAGAATTGTAATAATCTAAACAAAATTAAATTCTTCCAAAATAATAACATTAAAAAATCAAATAATTATCAAATATTTTTTTAAGAGATCGAAATAATTTTATGTATAATTAAGTGTAATTGTTAAGAATAAAAATTCTAATACAATTATATAAATTAAATAATAATTTTCTTTCTAATACTTTCCGCGAATCGCGCGGGCATGTATACTGGTTATTTTTTAAAACTAAAATAAGTTCAATTAAATAAAAGACATTTTAGAGGCCATAGATGGATATAAAGGGTATAATGAAGTCAATACTTGGATAAAGGGCATATTGAGCTATTTTCAATAGGTTACGAAAAACTTAGGCCTTTTTACGTTTATTTAAAATTGAGTCATGTTGTTTTCGGTTCATTGACATCAACTTTATTTTATAATTTCTCTTCTCTCTCAAGAACCCACAACCACTCACAATTAATTAGTGATTTTTCTTCATTTTCTCTTGTCTATTCAATTCTTTCAACGTAGCCGTCTTTGCCGTTGATGTCTTTGCTCAAGTTAGAATTTGATTTTCACAAGTAAACTTATTTTTTCTCTCACAGTTAGGATTTTGAATTTTTAAAGTGAAAATAGTAATTTAGGTTAAAGAAGAACGAGAAGAACATGGATTTCACATATTTTTTTTTGTTGTATGTCCTAATAAATAGCGTATTGTCACGATCCAAAATTCAATCGTGATGGCATATGTCCTAATCCCACCTGAACAAATAAACCTAATCATATCTAAAAGATAAATGTAAAAATAATGAATCTGTGAGAAGAAAGAAGCTATAAAATAAAATTCAACTAGTAAATCTCCCAAAATATGGAGTCACAGTGTACAAGCTGCTAAATAGGAAATACAAGTTTAATATAATCATGGTCTCAATAAAACAGAAGTAAGGATATAGTATAATGAAATTCCACGACGCATGCCAGACTACGAGTAGCTACCTCTGGAAATCTCAAAGTAATTATCGGACTGTGATCTTGTCACGACCCCAAAATCCTAAGCCGTGATGACACATGCCTTAATCCACCTAGAAAAAGTAATCCTAAACATTTCAATAAGGGAAAATGCAAAAAATAGTGAATTAACAATAAGAAAAGAAGGTACAATATAAAAATCCGTCTATGAAACCACCTAGAAATTAATGTCACATTGTACAAGCCTCTAAATAAGGGATACATATCCAAAAGAAAATACATAGTCTCAAATGCCAATGTCCTCAAATAGGATCTACTACATAAATAAGAAGATTTCTTGCATCTGCCGAATGACAAACAACTACCTCGACTCTCTGAACTCACAAGCCTCGGATTTGATCGAGAGGGAAAATATCAAAATGCTCCAGACTCTGAACCTACACAAGTGTAGAAAGTAAGGGAGTGAGTACTAAATAAACAATGGGTACTTAGCAAGTATCACTAGCCTGACACTAAACAAAACAATGAAGAATCAACAACTACTCTGATCATCCTAACCACAATCTTCTAGACTAGCTGCGAATTAGTACAATACTAGAAGTTTATAATGACAATAAATTAGGGGCGATAACAATGCAAAATACTAAAATAGAACTCATAATGAATCATCAAAACAGAGTTCCACATAAACCAAAACCAAGTCCAACTGGGACAATGTTAATAATTCACTACCGATCAACTCAATGATGTGTCAATATTCAAGTCAAATTATTCATCTCATATCATAGATGCAATCCGATCCTTAGTTCATTCAGAGGCGGTTTCCCTCTAGAGTCCATTTCACAAATCAGCGGAAAGATCCCATTCATTGTGCTAAGGCCTCATCGAAGGAGTCCATAGAACTTCAATTAGTCTTCGTTTCACAAGTTTGCTTGCTGTAGGAAGGTTATATCCCACACAATTGAGAAACAAACTCGTGGAATGGACACTAATAAAAATATACCAAGGTAATATCTAACAACAACAAACTCAATAGCCTCATAACACTGATCTCAACCAGAACCCCCAGTTCCTTTCAATTATCATTCAAGTTTTTTCTTATTACTTCTCATCATTATCAAGAGACATTTTCATAATAACTTCAAGTGCATATGGATAGCCTAGATAACTTGGGCTCACAATATCATCTCAACAACAAGGCAAAAAAGACTAAAGAGGTATTCCATGACAATCATGCTCACAAAGTATGAAACCAATCAAGTATCTATCCATGTATGTGCAATTCAATAAGTGAAATGCAAGTGTATCACGTACCTTAGATATACCAGGAACCATACATTAACCACATTTCTTTGATATCAAATATCAAGATCATGATAGCATCGAAAACCACACATCATCCATATTGCCTTTTTATATCACATAAATGTCATGTCAATACTAGTAATCACACATCTACCACATTACCTTTTTATATCATACTAATGTCATGGAAATACCAGGGATCACACATCGAACACATTTTCTTTTATATCATATCAATGTCATGGAAATATTGGGAATCACACATCGGCTGCATTGCTATATTACATCAATTTCATGGCAATATTGGGAATCACATATCAACCACATTGACTTTTTATATCGTATTCCTCTTTATATGTATTTTTCATTTATTATCAAGATCATACTGAGAATCACACATCGGTCACATGGTCTTAACAATCGTATCATATACCTCTTATTCTTGCCTCTCAATCAATATGCAAATGCATGCAAATGATGAACATATCAAATACATGTCAAAAAGACGTAAAAAAATTAATGCATAATTAAAATCACTCAAGGGCTTAGCGACAAAGAAAATGGAATAAGGATCAATTAAGGTCATACAAGAGAATACAATTTAACATGGGACAATCCAAAGTAAGTACATCAATGAGCCCCCAAACGAGCGATTAATCAAATACAATATCACAATAGCTCAACCAAGGCCTGTCATGGGCACAATCTCAAGTAAGGAACAAATAATATACAAGATAACATTTCATGGTCACCACAAGGCCCTAACAATCCTTACTCAATTAGAGATAATAAAATAATTAACATTTACCCATATTTTTCTTGGTTTTAACCTGGCATACTTGAATCTATTGCCCGGGTGAACATTTATTACTTCACCCACATGGACGCCCCTAAATAATCTCCATTAATCCTAATTATAAGTAAAAAATACACACAACAAGGATTATACAATGCTTTGAAAAAGGTCAAAGCCTCCACTTGCCTTAAGAAAACGAGGAAGAAATCAAGCAGGTGCCTTGCCTTTGTGTTGTGCCTCCAACTCCACAAAATCATGTAAAATAATAAATTTACCATTCGAATTTATGATATAAAATACCTATATGAGAATCCTTCACTTAGGTCCAAAACTACTCCCAAAAACCAAGCCAAAATCCGCTTTTAAAAGTAGAAAAGTTTTCATCAAAATTCAAGTCACCCATATCTTGGGAATTCTAAATATCAAGTTTAAATCACAATACGAGTTCAATTTGATAGCTAAAATATCAATTTATTTCATAAAAAGAATGGATTTTAAACCCCCCAACATATTCTTGCAAAATATAAGAAATAAAGATGAACCTACAACTAGAATAAAAAAAATAGTATGTATTTTGAGTAAAAATCTCACCAAGGATTTTAAATTCATTGTAACTTGTTTGAATCTTACCAAATGATAAAATATATTCTATGATATTTGAAAAGGGTCTTGGAATGTGAAAATAAGTCTACAGTCGTGCAAGGCTCACATATAAACACAGAAGTATGTGAAAATCTCGAAATGACCTTCATTAAAAGCTGTCATGAAGCCAAAATTTGGCTAAGTAAGGTGGCATGGATGGGGGACGGTCTTTCTTGGACTGTTACAGTCCGTATCACCCTTTAGGATGATCGTGGTGGCTTGGAACGACCCTAGATACGGACCGTACCTCTAGGGTACGACTATTACTCCTATTTGTCTCTATTTTGGCGCCATATTTGTTTGGCTTTCGAAACATATTCAGGACCCTATGAACACAAGAAATATATTTATTTTTATTTTAAATAATATTTTTCACACATTGGAATCATCAAAATGGAAATCCAAGGATTCCAATGACCTGATATACCCAATGTCGATAAAATATAAACTTTGCTCTATGGTATCAAAATGTATTCAGAACTCATGAAATACTATACAAACCTTCTTATAGACCAAATTTGACCTCCTAAATCCAAAAGAATCTATGAAATTTGAATCCAAGTGCTAAATCACCAAATGTTTAAAAGTCAAACTTTGGCCTTTAAACTCAATGCTATCCCATCAAATGACTTATAGTCAACATGAAAAGCTTAGAACTAAGAACGATGATCATCCTAGAACAATTTACATATTTTAGAGCTAATTAAACACAAGAAATTTCATTTCGAGACTCAAATATCTCAACATAACGGCCTCAAATCACTAAGGAATTATCAAAATTCTCAAATTTTTAGCTCCAATTCCCAACCCAACCTTATAAACTAACCAAATATGACTCGGGGAAACTCTCAGGAAGGGTAAAATGGTAATTTTCACCTACAGTGCAAAAAATAACCTTTAGGGTCATTACATATCTGCGGAAAAGAAAATCAAGATGCTTAGGGATCAAAACCTAAACAAGTGTAGAAAAGCAAGGGCGTGAATACCAAAATAAACAATGAGTACTCAGAGTATCCCTGGATGACCCTAAAACAAAGCAGTGACGAGCACCACTAGCCTGTAATTGAACCCCAATCCTCCTATAACACCAAGTTGTAAAAAATATTATAACTAGTAGTTTATATGACAGATACAAGGCATAGGGAGACAACAATAAATACAAACTAACTACTCAATACTACAAATAATAATGATATTATAAAAGCAGGCAATGAAATATCAGTACTAAGTCCTATAGACTATCCTCGCATTCACGTATCAATATTGCTTTAAAAGGGATCTCACCTAGTAGGTAATAACATCAACATCATTTCTTAATCAATAAACAAATAAGTATATAAAACACACCCTCAACCTATCCCAAGTGCAGGCCTTCCTAATCGAGTCAACTCACAGCTTGTGGGTAATTTTCATTAGTTGTGCAATAGGCTCACAAAGGGAGTCCATCATCTCTTATTTAAGTCCCCAATACACAAATCCACCCACAGTAGAAAGGGTACATCTGATACAACCGAGTAATGGATTCGTGGACAGAATTCTAAGAGGAATATGATAAGGTAACTCTACTTAGGCTTACATCCATGTAAGTCCCTAACACATGAGTCCATCAATGATAGGATGGGTACATCTGACACTTTTGAGAAATAGACTCGTGGGTTAGATTCTGAAATGACTAGCCCAACACCAATACCTTAAATCATAACCAATACACAATCATCTCATAATCAATACGTTATAAATCTCATAACTAGTGCATAAAAATCAAATATAACCAATTTGTACCTTTCTTTAGTGCTCCACTAAGTCCCCAACTCACAAGTCCATTCATGATAGGAAGGGTAAGTTTGACGCTGCTGAGAATTAGACTTGTAGGAAGAATTCTAAATGGGTAAGCTGAGGTACAAGGGTCATCTAATAAATCAATCCAGCATCATGAAATAACTTTCACTATTCTATCCAAGTGCAGATCTTCCTTCTCGAGTTAAGATACAACTCATGGGAATGTCCCATTCATTATCCTTTAACTCAGAAAGGAGCCCTTTACACCCAAATTAGTTCCCAACACAAAATTCTATCCATTATATGAAGGTTACATCAGATGTTACCGAAAAATAGACTTGTAGGATAGGTTCTGAAAGAATAGGCTAAAGAACCAATACACAACTCATCATAACTATTTTACCTATCTCACATTACTGTCGCTCAATAATAAACTTTCTTATTCCTTCATCATAACTAGGAGGCTCTTACCATTTCAATATCATATAATATCAGTGCCACAATAAGTGATCAATACACCTGTCACTATCTAATATGGTCAGGATCCATAGGGTCTAGCTAAGCCATGTACTACCTATCATCTCAGACTCAGCTGGTAAGACTAGGGAATACCGTCACCTCAACCTTTGGTTTGTAAGACTGGGTACCATGCACGTAATCACAAAATCAATAGGCAATGTCATCACCTCAACTTTTGGTTAGTAAGTCTGGTTGACATGCATATCGTTAATACTTCTATATATTTGAACTCGAGTGTCAAGAATCCAACAATAATAGGAATATCAAAATTAAAAATAAACATGGGATAACAAAAAGGAATAAGTCAACTAGCCCCACATGGAGAACTATAAATTGTAAGACCGAATCATGAATTTAAGGCCCACACACAGGCACAATTCTCAGTCAATATAAAAAAAGTGCAAACAACCCCCATTCGGGTATCATAATGTCTAAAAAACAACTCAACTTAATAGGGAAATAGAAAGCAAAGCCATTACCATTATTTTATTTGTTGATTTTAACCCCACCTTCATTACTCTGGTGTCCGGGTGAATGCTCATCATTTCACCAACAAGAACACCCTTAAATAATCGCCATTACTCCCAATATAGGTAAATAACACATACCAAGATCCTATGATGCTTTGTAATAAAGTCGAGCCTTTGATAATGCTTAAAATTACACTTCAAAATCAATATAAAAGTGTATGCGGATGTTGTCAAATATAATTACCCAACAAAGAGTCGGGGTTGATCACACAGGGAACAGTATGCAATATGCGAGGCAATCAAGTAAGAACGGGAATAAAAGTGCCACAACTATAACTTGAATGGATATAACACGATATGGGGGAATAAGGATAGAATAACATATGAATTATGGACAATGGTTGGTCAATGACTTCACAATGCAATGATAGCAAGTAACCAAACTAGGAAAATTTATATCATCAATGATCCATGGTAGTTAACATATTATAAGAAGTTATAGTCCTATAATTCTTTGTAAGTGCAAAGTTACGTATAAATCCAAAATATTTACCTAAGTGTTTCTCAACCTTTAATCCTAAGAAAATCTCTTTTAAACCGGGTTAGGGATGTGAAAGAGTGTGGTGTCTTTATCGTGGTAACTCAATATGATTACTCTTACTACAGCAATAATCGTTAAATGAGGGTTAATGCTCCGAATTTCTTATCATAACCTCAACTCCTAGTTTCAACCACAGGGTTAGTGCTAGTTATAAGTTCTAGTGTTCGCGACCACCGAAAATCAATCAATACGTAGAGATGATGTTCCGTACACTCTTAAGGATGCAAGAACCAAAGCATTCATAGAATTGATTGTAGAATGATTAAAGAAAAAGCATATGATAATATTAAAATCCCAAATCCAAATCTAAATATTGCATCTGTTATGACTAAAAGATTTAAATAAGAAAAAAAATCTACATACTCAGTAACTATGAAAGTTAGGGAAGAAGAGATGGGTAAAGAATATTTCAATACTAAACTCCAAATCTCTAACCCTAGGTGTAGATGTTTGGTTCCAAGCTTCCCTTTGATGTGTTTGTATCCAAAAGCTACTAAAGATCTGTTCTGTATTGTTCTACGAATGACCTGGCAGGTTTTATATAGAGTTGGACCCTAATATGTGAAGTTCAACTTTTGCCCAGGACCCACAGATGTCACTTTATCATTGAAGAGTGTCTATTTATCGGTACTGGCAGATTTATCTGCACAGATGACCGATTTATCGGACGTCTGACTCTGTTGACTTGATCGATAAATCGATCATTAGTCTGATCTAACGAAAATATGACTTTTATTGACTTGACCTATAAAGTAGTCATTAGTCTGATTTATCGGTGCCCGTATTGGTTTTCAAGCAATTTTTTCTTTTTTCTTCATTTTAAACTTATTTTAGACTCCTTTTTTGCATTGTTTCACTTCCGATCACTTCCAAACTCATATTTCGTGACATATAATTAATTTACACCATAATTATCCTTAAATCATGGTACTCAAGATGATTATTCTTGCTACAGCAGCAACCATTAGACGAGGGTTAATGCCCCGAATTTCTTATCAAAATCTCAACTCCTAGTTTCAACCACATGGTCAGTGCTAGTTATACCTAGGAAAGTTCTAGTGCTTGCGACCACCGGAAATCAGTCAATACATAGAGATGATGTTGCATACACTCTTGAGGATGCAAGACCTAAAGCATTCATAGAATTGATTGTAGAATAGTTAAAACCAAAGCATATGATAATATTAAAATTCCAAATCCAAATCTAAATATTGCATTAGTTACGATTACAAGATTTAAATAAGAATAAAAGTCTACACACTAAGAATAAACAATAAAAGCTAGGGAAGAAGAAATGAGTAAAGAATATTGCAATACAAAGCTCCAAACTCTAGCCCTAGGTGTAGATGTTTGGTTTCAAGCTTCCCTTTGATGTGTTTGTCTCCAAAAGCTGCCAAAGATCTGTTCTGTATTGATTTACAAATGACCTGGAAGGTTTTATATAGAGTTGGGATCTTAATATGTGAAGTTCTACTTTTGCCCAGGACCGCAATGTCGCTTTATCGGTCAAGAGTGTCGATTTATCAGTACTGGCCGATTTATCGATGCAGATGACTGATTTATCGGACGTATAACTTTGTTGACTTGACCAGTAAATCGGTCATTAGTCCGATTTAACGTACATCTGACTTTTGTTGACTTGACCGATAAATCGATTGTTAGTCCGATTTGTCGGTGCCCGCAGTGGTTTTCTTGCAACTTTTTCCTTCTTCTTCATTTTAAGCTCATTTTTTGCTCGCTTTTGCAGCGTTTAACTTCCGATCACTTTCAAACACAGATTTCGTGACATATAATCAATTTATACCATAATTAGCCTTAAATCATGAATAAAAAGCGTGGATATATAGCAAAAATGATCACGTAAAATGGTAATTTCACCGCTCATCAATACCCGATATAACCTCACTTTTCTGCAAAGCTCTTGGAGATGCTATCGAGTACATAGACCTTGCCCCTACTTCGTAGACAAAAGACAGTTTGCTATTGACATCAAGCAGTCCAGAAAGTAAGTAATAAAAGTAAAAGAAATACCACATGGTAAGAAAAAACAACATGACAGTAACTACAATAAAATGGTATGATAGTCAAGTACAAGACGATAAATAATAACAGAAATTTAAGGACATGCAACTGCAAGAATAATACTATAACTACTATTGGTATGGATGCATAACAATACAATACACTATATACGATTTACTAATCTTCTAGTCTAATCTGTATCCTACGCAACCTCTTGTCCAAATACATAGGGAAGAAATTTTAAACTTCCTACACAATTGAGTAAAACAACAGTATATGCAACAAGAATTATGGACAATTAGGTGTTTTCTCTTGAGATGCAATTCAAAATAAGATGTACAATAATTTGAGTTGGGTTTTTTCAAGGTTTAAAGGAGGAAAGATAAATCTGAAATCTGTTAATTTTTTACTGCATTGTTCTCTCAAACTCTCAGTGGGTGAAAAGAGAGTATTACGCTAACTGTACGTGTCACCAACAAAGTCTCAAATTAGAGGTAAACCACGTAGCATTATTAAAAACAATAATTCAGTCTGACTTTTTGAGAAACAGCACAACATAGCGTAGATAAGGGATATATATCCACAACATCACGCGCATGTACCTTTATAAAATTTGAAATGGTCCTTATCAAATATAATTGAACATTCCCTTATATATTCTCATTCTCATATAGGAATACAGCATCTAAATAATTTGCATTTGTCTTTAGCCTTCTCCAAAAGGCTATTTACTTTAACAAACAATATTTCTCTAATCAATGTCCTTTCGAAGTCCTAATCTCAGCTCTGGAATCCAAAAAAATCATCAACATTACTCCTCCTTTGATCATCAGCTTCTCTCAACTGCTTGTCTTTCTCACAATAGGCCACGCAAGGAATTGATTCTGCAAATTCTGTAGCTAACAAGCTAGTTATATATAATGGAGAAGAAAATATTGTTTGGCAAATATGAAACTGGGAAACAATTAGGCAAAGGCACGTTTGCCAAAGTTTTCCATGCAACAAACCTTGTCACAGGAGAAAATGTGGCCATCAAAGTGATCAAGAAAGAGATAGTGAAATCTCATGAAATGATGGAGCAAATCAAGAGGGAAATCTCGGTTATGCGCCTCGTTCGCCACCCTAACATCGTGGAGCTCAAAGAAGTCATGGCAACAAAAACCAAGATATTTATTGTCATGGAATACGTAAAGGGTGGGGAACTCTTTGCAAAAGTAGCCAAAGGGAGACTCAACGAAGACGTGGCTCGAAAATATTTTCAGCAGCTGATTAGTGCTGTTGAATTTTGCCACAGTTGTGGAGTTTCTCATCGTGATCTAAAGCCAGAAAATCTCCTCCTTGATGAGAATGAGAATTTGAAGGTAACAGATTTCGGGCTATCGGCTTTGCCTGAGCAATTGCTCAATGATGGACTTCTATACACTCAGTGTGGAACTCCAGCCTATATTGCACCTGAGATAATAAGAAATAAAGGATATAATGGTGGCAAGTCTGACATTTGGTCATGTGGAGTCATATTATATGTTCTTTTAGTAGGTTGTTTGCCTTTTCAAGATGCTAACCTTGTGAGTCTGTATAGAAAGATTTTCAAAGCTGAATATAGGTTTCCACCTTGGTTATCTACAGAAGCAAAACGTTTAGTATCTAGAATATTAGTTCCTTACCCACAAAAAAGGATTAGTATAACGGGAATAATGAAAGACCCTTGGTTTAGAAAAGGTTTTAAAATGCCAATTAATGGGATTTCATCATCATCAATTGATCATGAACATGATACAATTTCCATGTTAGATAAGTTTGGAAAAGAAGAATATTTAAAGCATGGAGGTATGATCAAGTCACCTTCTTCCCCGGCCTTATTGAATGCTTTTGAATTGATCTCATCAATGTCAGCTGGTGCCAATTTATCAAGTTTATTTGAGAATAAGAAGAAGACGGAGTCCATTTTCACGTCCAGGTGTTCAGCCACAATCATCATGGCAAAGATTCAATTGTTGGCCAAGAAATTGAATTTTAAGGTTGCAAGGATTAATGGGTCAACTTTGAGGCTGCAAGGTTCCTCCGATAGCCGGCCAAAAGCACGGTTATTGGTGACCGTCGAGGTGTTCAAGGTGGCTCCAGAAGTAGCTGTGATTAAGTTCTCAAAAATCTCAGGTGATTCACAAGAGTACACCAAGTTTTTTGAGGAGGAGGTAAAACCAAATTTAAAGGACATTGTTTGGACATGGCATGTTGAGGAAGTGTTAAGTGGTTGTGACAAGGAAGAGTGCAAAATACCCATGAAGTGTGCTAGTTGCAAGGATTTGAGCCAAAATAAGCTAGAAGAAATTGACATAACTGCTAATTTGTCATCCAGCGTGTAAAAAAACATCGCTCATATAACTCATTATCAATTGCTTTATATATTGCTTGCACTCTTCAAAAAAAAAAATGTTATATCTGTGCCATATTCTTCAAAAATATATCATTCAGCACGCATCTATCGACATTTTTAAAGAGATGAGAATCAATTGCATTTGGTTTGTATATGGTTTGTATGTCATCTAAACTAAATATTAATTGTTGCAATAGAGAAGGGATAATAGCTATCTTTTCGTAGTGTTATACACCCTTCATACATTTTATTTCCTTTCGTTTGCTTGGTTTTGATTGAGATTTGGTCTGCGATATTGTTTGTAAATTTTCACTGAGATAAATGTACAAAGAAAGTAAGTCTTTAATGAACTTGTTTGTGATTAACCTCTCTGCTTGTATCGATATGTAGTACCATGATATAAAAGTGACCACAAATATTTAATCTAATATCAATAAAGGCAACATATTTTAGCTTAAACCAACTTAATTATATTCTGTGTTCGAACTTCTCTTCTTTTGTTTCCTAAATGCATTTCTGCCATTCATCTATCTCCTTTTTTACTTTTTTCCTTTCCCTTTGTTTATTAAATATTCTTTGCCCTGTAGATGTTTTGCTGGTTAGGGATCTGCATGCTATCTTTCAATGTCTCACCATATGTGTAGTCCTGTATCTTAAAAGTCTCCTAACTTTCTACCTGAGTGGTTTGCTCATTAATATCATTTATTCTTTATTTATCAAATTTCTGACCCTATGGAATTAATTATTGATACTTTTGTGGTCATTAAGTAAACATGTCAATGGGCAGACCGGTCAGTCCAGCCAAAATATTCTTTGGCCCATCCGACCTCGATTCAGTCTGTTCTCGGCACAAAGTGAGCCGGCCCGATCCAAGCCGGATGCTTTGGCCCGACCCAAATACGGTTCATTGATGAACAGTGTTCGGTTTAATGGGTCGGTCCGGATGAATAGTGAAAGAAATTAAAAGTTTTTAATTCATTGAAATATATTTGTATATACTTGGTTTAAATTAGTATGAGTATATAAGAGTTATTACAATATACATATATACTATACATTTAAAATATATAGTTTATACTAACGATATAAATAAACATACTAAAGAC